>JASAON010001581.1:1002-68086 GCA_030849065.1 Jaenimonas drosophilae
CCGTCATCCCGCGGGATGCAAATGTGGGATGTCATCCCGTCCCGCCATCCCGCGGGATGCAAATGTGGGATGTCATCTCGTCCCGCCATCCCGCGGGATGCAAATGTGGGATGTCATCCCGTCCCGCCATCCCGCGGGATGGAAATGTCGGATGATGCTCCATCTCGCAATCTCGCGAGATCCGAATATGGAGTGACGCGTAAAATGGAGGAACTCGGAATAGCTACCTCCCATTGAGATAGAATACTATCGTGGCGATTAGTTGCGCCTATTTTCTCTGATCAATACAACATGTGAGATTACAACTGCAGGAACTTTTGAATGAAGCTAGGATTCATGCACGTGCCACTTGTGGAAGCTGTGGGATTGCAACTATGCTTCACTGGTGATGGATATGAGAAGAATACTGGCGTATCAATTGTGGATAACGTGAGAAATGAAGCGAGTGTCATCTGTAGATGATGCAAGAAGAGAACTGCGCACCATATATGCAACGTGTCAGAATCCATCTGCGCTTTCTTCGTGGATGGTATAAGAATCCAGCTGCGCATCACTTTTGAATGAAGCTAGGATTCATGCACGTACCACTTGTGGAAGCTGTGGGATTGCAACTATGCTTCACTGGTGATGGATATGAGAAGAATACTGGCGTATCAATTGTGGATAACGTGAGAAATGAAGCGAGTGTCATCTGTAGATGATGCAAGAAGAGAACTGCGCACCATATATGGAACGTGTCAGAATCCATCTGCGCTTTCTTCGTGGATGGTATAAGAATCCAGCTGCGCATCACTTTTGAATGAAGCTAGGATTCATGCACGGACCACTTGTGGAAGCTGTGGGATTGCAACTATGCTTCACTGGTGATGGATATGAGAAGAATACAAAGCGAATGTCCTCCTGGAAACTGAGTGAACGTCCAGAAACTCAGAATGTTCACCCCCACCGCCCCCCCCCCCCCGGGAAATCCGACCCCAAAACGCCACGTGCCAAAGGCAAGGACGCGGCGGCACGACCAAACCCGCGGGCAAAGAAACCCGCAGCAGCCACAAAGCCCGCGAAACCCTTCTAAGAAGAATCGGGGATCTACCGCCCCCCCCCGATTCAAGAAAACCAAAGAACCATACCGACAATACGAAAATCCCACAACGGCACGCCCTTTCAGCACAAAAGCCTGTCATTACACATATACCACCCTGAAAGCGAGAGTATCGATGCGGGATGAGACCGACGATCGGGCCCGGGGTTTCGGTGCGGCGGAAGCTATAACAAGCATCGCAAGAGAGCGATGATCTGGTGGATGCGGCCAGGATCGCACGGGTATCGAAGAACGATGATCTGGTGGATGCGGCCAGGATCGCACGGGTATCGAAGAACGATGATCCGGTGGATGCGGCCAAGATCATACGGGTATCGAAGAACGATGATCCGGTGGATGCGGCCAAGATCGCACGGGTATCGAAGAACGATGATCCGGTGGATGCGGCCAGGATCGCACGGGTATAGAAGAACGATGATCTGGTGGATGCGGCCAAGATCGCACGGGTATCGAAGAACGATGATCCGGTGGTGGGGTCTTTTTATTGCGGGTGTGGCGACGGTTGCTTCGGGATACCTTTTTTATTTGGGGGGGGGGGTGGTCATCCCGCACGGTGTCGGCTCTGGAAATCTCGCTCGCAGTTAGTTGGGGGTGGGCAGGCGAGCGGTTTCTCTCTAGTTTATGTCCTGCTTGTGATGGGGATTGGTGTGAACCCTTTCTGACTCATCGGGCGTTTTTCGTCTACAATGGAATATTTTCTTCTTTTTTTCTTTTCCTGTGATGGTTGTGGATGTAATGCACCTATGGTACATGTATAGTGAGGGTGGAAATATCTGCGATCGCGACGAATGAGGTGGGTCATGTGGCATACCAGAAGCGCCTGAGTCGTTATAGATTTTTGAGTTTTTTCAGTGTTTTCCGTCAACTCGCAAGTCCACTCGAACTCGCCACGTTTTGGGCGACCTCTGGGGAGCTCCGTATCCGATGGGCATCAAGTGGTGTTAAGAACGTAGAGTGTGCCCGATGACAGTGCGGCCGTCGATTATTGATCGTTGAGTTGTCTTTGGATGGAGTTGGGTGAGGAATCCAGAACTTTGAGATTTGCGGTAGGTTGTTCTACTGTTAGATTTTCTTCAGAAGATACCAAGGTGAAGACAACTGAATTCTGAGGTGCGAGTTATGGGTTGCTCGCGGCAGATTGCTGACTGAGTCGCTTCATGTATGTGTGTTCGTCGCGGCGAGAGGATTTGAATGGATCGAGAGGATGATCTTTCCAATCGGTGTTCTTTGCTTGGTAGCGGAGGTTGCATTGGTAGTGTTTGTGGTGAATGATCCTGCGACGCATATGTAGTTTCTCACCTCCTTCATTGTGCCTAGTGAGACTTTAGAAATATGCTGCGCCTCAGGACATGTGCTGTGGGGTTGCTAGGAAGTGTTCCTGTCGGCCGTTGTATTTCGTATGACAGCTCCGAATTAGAGAGGGAGAGGGATCTCCGCGAAACAGTCTCGAAAAAGTATCGCATTCCCCCTAGTTCTCTCCCTCAAATCACTTACGGACACCACTCCAATCAAGGTATTGCTGGTTCCATGGCTCAGCGAGCAGCTGCTGATGCTTCAAACTCAAGTCATAGAACAGGGCCTAATGTGAACTGGGTAATGCTTCTGACTGGGTGCGCTCTCGTGTTCTATTCCGGCAAGTTAATGTTCAATCGCGTGGGAGGTAATGTAACGGACATTGAAATTCCTCTTTGGGTGAGTAGCATCGAGGGACAAGCGAAGCACCTTCTCTTTACTGTTCAGTTTGATGATGTGACTCGTGAGGGGCTATCTCAGCAGTTCCAAGCAGTCCGCGCAGCATACCCGTTGGCGGATTTTTTTGAGTGGGTTCGCTCTCAACGGCCGGAATTTGGCTCTGGGCAAAGATATAACTATCATTCTGCCATGAGTTCACTGACTTCCATTCTTTCGCAGGGAAACAGACAGCAGCTGGCGCAATTCGCACGTGTACTTCAACAGAGTATGAGAAGTTCTGAGACCAATTCCATGAGTCGTATAGACAATCTTATGGATAGTATGCAGTCAAATGGTCTAGTATTCGGATTTCCAGCGGGAGCCGGCTCTGAGCAGCGCGTCCAATTCCTTCCTAATTATGGAACTTCTGCACAGTTTGCTGGGTCCCTGGGCTCCGTGGAAACATCTATAAACAGTGCTTTGGAGGCGCCAAGTGGGGGTCTTCATGGGTCAACTCCATTTCCAGATCAAGGGAAGAACTGACAAGGGGAAAATGAATGCTTAATTTTCATGCGGGGTAGAATACGCCATGGAGAATGACGAAAATGACTATCGCGGCATCCAACTCCCTGTAATTCTCCAAAATGCCTTTTTTTTGCTAAATTCCTCTGGCTAGTTGTTGCATATATGGCTCAATTACACTTAGGTGTTTTGAAGACAATCTCCCATGATAAAGTAGCCGAGATAAAGGACGCATTTTCACAACTTGATGCTGCTGGAGATGGCTGCGTTGCTGCCAGCCGAGTGAAAGCCTTCCTGCTGCTTGCTGCTCCAAGCATTTCCGAAGAGGAGTATGCTGCTCTTTGTGAAAGCTCTAAAATAGATGGAATGGAGAGCTTGACGTTTTCCCAGTTTTATGCCATTGTCTCGAAGATAATGCTCTCATCTTCGCTCTCAATCACTCCGGAGCAGCGTGAAAAAGAGCTTCCGGGGCTCAGCGATGTTTTCGCATCATATGATCCTGACAGATCTGGATATATCAGCCTGAATACTTTCATGAAGATCATGACAGAGAAGGGAGAGCCGCTCTCCAGTGAAGAAGCAGCTGAGATGTGCTACCGACTGGAAAAAATGGGATTTGTGAAAAAGAAGAAAGTGAACTACACAGCATTTGTGAAGTCCCTCACCGCAACGGACCTCGAAGAGGCTATGCATTTGTGACACCTGCTCCCGACTGGTTCAACGCTGGCTGTAACAAGAAGTCAAGTCAGCTTGACTCTGACTTTGATTGGGCATTGCTCAAAGCCATGATGGTGATTCTCACATAATCCTGACCCAAGGCAAACTCTTCTATTTCTTCTGTTTAGATCTCGCACTACTACTTTCCATGCCACCCAAGAATCAGCACGACGAGCAATCAAAGCTTACGCGAATTGCAGTTGTCAATGCTGATAGGTGCAAGCCGAAGAAGTGCAGCTTAGAGTGCCATCGATGCTGCCCCGTAGTACTTCAAGGGAAGCTGTGCATCGAGGTATCGCATCAAAGCACTATTTCCAAAATTTCTGAAGAGCTATGCATTGGCTGCGCCCTATGTGTGAAGAAGTGCCCATACGATGCCATCCGAATCATCAACCTGCCATCCAATTTGGATAGAGACACAGTACATCGTTATGGACCTAACAGCTTCAAGCTCCACAGGCTTCCCCTTCCTCGCCCAGGTCAGGTTCTCGGATTAGTCGGTCCCAATGGTACGGGAAAATCCACTGCACTGTCGATCCTGAAGGGCCAGGTAAAACCAAACCTTGGCCGTTACAAGAGTGAACCCAGCTGGGAAGATATTCTTAAGTACTTCCGTGGATCAGAGCACCAAGCTTACTTCCAACACCTACTGGATGACAAGCTTCGAGTGCTTCTCAAGCCGCAGTACGTTGATAAGGTTCCAAAGGCGAAGAAGGGCGTAGTTGGGGAGCTTCTTGCGCAGGCAGATCAGAAGGACTTGAAAGACCACATCATGGAGATCATGGACTTGAAGAACATTGCGGACAGGTCACTGGATAAGCTTTCTGGTGGCGAGTTGCAGCGATTCACTATTGGGGCTGTGTGCGTCCAAAGTGCAACAGTGTACATGTTCGATGAACCGTCAAGCTATCTCGATGTGCGGCAACGCCTAACAGCTGCGCAGGTTATTCGTTCGATGCTGACCGAAACCAACTATGTCATCGTCGTCGAGCATGACCTTTCAGTTGTGGACTACATCTCAGACTTTGTGTGCGTGTTGTACGGCGTTCCAGGTATTTATGGCGTTGTGACCATGCCATATGGTGTCCGCGAGGGTATCAATGTGTTTCTTGATGGGTTTGTCCCTACAGAGAACCTCCGATTCCGTGATGAGAGCCTAACGTTTCACATCTCGGATGATGTGGAGGAACCGGGTGGCAAGCGACATGCAGCATATGACTACCCGGCCATGGTAAAAGACCTGGGATCCTTTTCCCTCTCCATCAATGCCGGATCGTTCTCGGACTCGGAAATCATCGTACTTCTTGGTGAAAATGGTTGCGGAAAGACCACCTTCATTCGTATGTTAGCAGGGCATCTGAAGCCAGATAATAACGTTGAGGTGCCGCAGCTGTCCATCAGCTACAAGCCCCAGAAAATTGCTCCGAAGTTTGAAGGCACTGTCCGTGATCTTCTTCAAACGAAGATCTACGACATGTTCTGCCATCCGCAGTTTCAAACGGATGTCATGAAGCCCCTAACAATTGAGCAGCTATTGGATCAACAAGTCCAAAATTTGTCTGGAGGTCAGCTTCAGCGCGTGGGTTTGTGCATTGCCCTTGGAACACCAGCCAACATCTATTTGATTGATGAGCCTAGCGCGTACCTTGACTCCGATCAGAGAATCATCGCCTCCCGTGTTATCAAGCGTTTTATTCTCCACAGCAAACGTACCGCATTTATTGTGGAACACGATTTTATCATGGCAACGTACCTTGCTGATAGAGTTATTGTGTACGACGGTACTCCCGCAGTTAACTGTACTGCCAATGCGCCATGTGGCCTCCTTGAGGGAATGAACAAGTTTCTCAAGAGTTTGAATATCACGTTTAGGCGTGATCCCTCAAACTTCAGGCCCAGAATTAACAAGCTGGACTCTGTCAAGGACCGTGAGCAGAAGGCAGACGGCAATTACTTCTACATGAACGACTATGTAGAGGACCCAAAGAAGCCAGCCATCAAGGCTGATGGAAGTGATGATGATGATGACGCTGAGAAGAACAATAAGAATGAAGGCAAACGGGAAAAGAAAGGAAAGGGGAAAAACTAATGGCTTGAGAAGTATTGAGACCATTCTACAGTCTCCGCTTTTCACACTAACTAATCTGCCAAGGGCACATCGCTGCTTTCATACCACATCAGTTTACTTCTCTCTGTGCTAGGTGAAGGGCGAATGGACTCTATGCATGAACTCAATGATTGCTTCCTTCCATGGTAAATAAGCTGATTGGAATTGTAGCCTGCGACAGAGAGCGTTCCCTGCGTCATTACATTGCGTAGTATACGTACCGCCCAAGACTGAAAAACTTTCCCCCAATCTTTCCTCATTTCCGAGCAAGCTCCACGAAGTTGATATGCTTGCTTGACGTAGATGAAGTGTGACACAGCATGCTTTCCAAAGATTTATTAGTGTAGTTTTTCCATCGAGGCTGTCTATCTAACAGCATCATAGGAAGTATTAGTGTGTATCATCAAAATTATTGCAGTCGAGCCCACGCGAGGCATCATACCATGCGGTGCTCTAATCTACTGGCCACACTGCAAAGTGCGTTTTCTGCTGCTGTTCTCCACATGGGGGGGGGGAGCGGCGAAATGAATTCTGTTTTATGAGCAACCCCACACCGTAGTGTCCCTTCTCGTCTCTTTCTTATCTCGTCTTAGTTTTCAAAATGGAACAAGATCTTGTCGCAGTGCGAATAAGGGACGGCATTTTTGTGGGCAACGCATCCGCTGCTCAGGACCGTGAGTTTCTCTCTCTCAACAAAATCTCCCACATTGTGAACTGCGCAGGGAGTGAAGTACCCAACTACTACATGGATGAAGCAACATTGAAGTACCTGTCTTTCCAATGTGCAGATACGCCTGCTGGGACAACTTGTACAACTGCTCTTCTTGATCCCCAGGATGAGAATATTAACAGTGTTGTGAAGTTTATTGACGAGGCCACCGCATCTGGGAATTGCGTTTTAGTTCACAGTCTTCTTGGAATGTCTCGTAGTCCGGCTATGATCGCTGCATACTTTATCGACAAGTATGGATGGAAGCTGGATAGCGTACAGTCATTTTTGGAGATGGCTCACCCTGATGTGTGCATCAAACCTCATTACCTACGACAGCTTCGAACCTTCGCAAAAAGGCACCATGTGGACATTGACATTTTTGACAAAGATACAGATGATAGCGGTTTCGGTCTTGATAATGACCAGTGGATGCTTCGCAATACCTTACTGAACGGACTTACCTACGAAGACCAGCGCATCAATTCTCTTTACATCCAATGCTGCCGGAAAACTGATATTGGTGTTGTTCTGCAGAAGACAACGGCATCAAGACGCCGACCAAGGATAACTTTTGTAGACACTGAGCGAGGAACGAACTACGCTTCGCCAACCAGTTCCCCAGTGGTGGCTCCTTCACAGATGTCTATCCACGTCGACCCAGCCTCTGGTGTGCGCAGCCCATCCAATCAATGTATTGGCTCACACGGCGTGGTTGCATTGAGATCTCCCAGATCCCCTAGTATTTTGAGCCGCACAAGCTCGGTGTGCACTCGTGCGCTCGAGTCCGATCCGCAGACTTACCCGAAAGGTAGACAGGAACTGCATGTTGTTGGAGCTACTTGCCCTCATTCCCACGAAACACCTGTCAATGTCACAATTGAACATGTTGAACAAGGCAATGACAAATCAATCAATGCCGATGATACCAATATGGACCTTACCACCAAGGGCCCACTTGAAGAAGTGTCAACACCAAATTTGGATGCAGCAACCCCAGCGGTGTCGTCAGCGTCAACTACTCCCAACGTCTCGAGCTCAGTAGCATCCAAGTATAAGGTGCTTGCTCCTCCACCGCGACAGACTGGCGCAGGCGTGACAGGCTCTGGAAGGTCTCCATACGCTGGCCTGTCGTCCAGCCACCAATATAGAAACGGGTCTCCGCGACCCAATTCAAAGGAAATTGGAAGCACCAAGTCTGGACGAACAAAGATCTCGTCGTCACCGTGCCCTTCCAAGCAGAAGGGACCACCGAGTGTTGTAAACCCTTCAAGGACAGGGTCCCGCACAAGAACATCGAGTCCATCAGGAATTCCGTCAGCCGCTGCCGGATCTTCTACAGTACGACGAAATGCAGTATCGCGCGGGGCGACAAGCTATGCCGCTATTGCACCACAACGATCTGGTTCCTCAAGACCTTTGGTTCTGAAGACGGTGGATGTTGAGGGCAACAGCAGTGTGAACGCGAAGAAGGCTGTGAACTCCCCAACTGAGGGTTTGGGTGGGAGTGTGCCGCGGAAGCGATCGGGATCGCTCGGAAGTAAGCCTCCCCCGGCAGCACCAAAGGAACGGTCATCCTCCCATAGAGGAAGGGAGATCAGTTCTTCCGATGATGTGGGCCAGCAAGCCCGTGTTAAATCAAATGGATCGGTTTTGAGGCGTCAACCGCCGACAGCAATAACTTCGTACCGCAAGTAATGTACGACGAAAAGGACAAAGTGTCTCTCTGGCAAGTTGGGGAGCACTCATTCACTGAGCCGTAAGGCTGGAGAGCGCGAATTGCTTGTTGACGTGAGTTAGCTGCGATGTGTACTAGGGCATTGTGTCACTGCCGCTAAACAGAAAATTTATTGGTTCATTTTCTTTTCCTTTTCACCGCGACAGGAAGGAAGTAATAACATTCCACACATCGCATTTTCATCAGTGATGCCACCGATACAACATGTTATCTTAGATGAAGAGGGAGAGTTCTTCGACGAAGATCCAACAGCTGGCCGCAACGTTCCGAAAGACAATTCTGGCAACCTATTGTGGAAGCCAATGCAGCCGTCAGATGCAACACCTGGGTTCGTCCGAGCAGTTGGGGCCTTATGCTCTGGGAGGTAAAGGTTCTCTATTACAATTGTATCCAGGAATATTTCTCAATTGTTGAGATGATTCTCTCACTCAAGTCTTCCTGCTCATCACATGCCAGCCCTACTTCCTGTCAAACATTCTCCAGAATGAAAAACCCTAAACTGTAATACCACTCACTCCACCCCCTGGAACTTTTTTCCTCACGATTATTCTTCACTCTCCCTTGTGTCAAGTTCATAGCGCAGAATGTCATATAGCTTGCATAAGCTGAAATTCTTTATCGACGACTCAGATAATTGGCTTCGACGCAACAAGGATGCAGCAGATGCCTTTTTCCTCGCTGAAGATGATGTCGAGAAGAAAGAGTTAACTAGTTTGATGCATCCTGAGGTGCATTACAGTAGTTTTTGGGGAGTAGCCCGGGGACACCGAGCAGGCCTCGCTGTTCTGGGACAGGAGCAGACGCGACTTCGGCTATCTTGGTCTACCACTAGTTCAATTCCCATCACTTCGCACATCTTCGTGCGCGACGGATATGTTCAGCTCATGGAGGGCGGACTGTGGAACGGTATTCCGTTTGTTGGTTCTTTTCTCTCTTTTTTGAATCAAAAAGCAGTGAGAGAATCGCTTGTTGTGCGGGATGGGAGAGTTGTGTTTCGTGATCTCGGCTACCGGTGGGGAATGTCGGTTTATTGAAACTGTTGTCCACAGAGAAGTAGTGTAATGGGGGGAGATTATGATCTCACGATCATAGCAATGACAACACCTCATATTGGATGAGCACTTCATGATGTTGTTGCCATTACTGCTCCCTCCCTCCATTTGTCTCTTTTTTTTCCATTTAAGCGTTCTTGACCTCTAGTGGAGCTGCTCCTGGGGAGCAGTTGTGGAGTGCAGAATGGAACAGGCTCAATGCCGAACCGCGCTGATTGACTCGTCTGGCTATGCATCAGACTGCAATTTTTCTGCTCTGATGCCACAGCACGCGATGAAGCCATATCGTTTGATGGCAACAATGGAGCTCATTCGAACCATGGGTACTGATCGGGGCTGTCGCGTAGTAGTTCCACCTCTCATGCGAATTGATGAGCTTGTGTCCTTTCACACTCCAACTTACTTGGCAAATCTTGGCTTGCATAATTCTGAGAGCTGGCTATGGAACACCGGCGTCTCCAAGGCGTTTTTCTCTGGTGACTGCCCCCCTGTGGAGGGCCTGATGGAGCACTCGGTTGCTACAGCGAGTGGGACTCTCATGGGGGCGGTATTGCTGAACAGTGGAAAAGCTGACGTCGCTGTTCATTGGGGAGGTGGGATGCATCATGCTAAATGCGGCGAGTGCTCTGGCTTTTGCTATGTGAATGACATTGTGATTGGTATCCTGGAGTTACTCAAGTGCCATGAGCGGGTTCTCTACGTAGATTTGGATATGCACCACGGAGACGGAGTCGATGAGGCTTTTTGTCAAAGTGACCGAGTGTTTACCCTGTCGCTGCACAAGTTCGGTGAGGGCTTTTTTCCTGGAACTGGACACCCACGGGACATCGGGTACGGTAAGGGGCGGTACTGCACCATGAACCTGGGACTATGGGATGGCATCAATGATTTCTTTTATACGTCTATCTTCGATCACGCTCTGCAGTCGGTTGTGGAGCGTTTTTCTCCAGATGCAGTGGTGCTTCAGTGTGGAGCAGACTCCTTGGCTGGTGATCGTTTAGGACTCTTCAACCTTTCGTCCTATGGACTTGGACAGTGCGTTCAAGCGGTAACCAATCTCAAACTTCCACTTCTTGCTCTTGGAGGAGGAGGCTACACTATCCGCAACGTGGCCAAACTGTGGGCGTACGAAACTAGTATCCTGAGTGGGCAACCAATTCCAGTCAACTCAACGATACCGGTTGCATCGATGCCACTGTCTGGATGGCTGTTTGAGGATTCGCCCCTCCTGCTCGTTGCACAAGACCAGAGCAGTCACACCGTTCCAGGCATGCATGTACAACGAGCGTATCGAGCGGTTATAGATCAAATTGATAGGAATGCTCCCCGAATTCCACCACATCCACGGAATTGCAGTATCCAAGATGAAGGCGTCAAGAATGGAAAATGCAGGCCAGAACTTGATAGTATTAATGATTCTTGCTTCACTGGAGCCAAGACTGAGAGCAGCTCAGAGTGAGCTATCAGACTGGCTTCAGTGTCTGCAGATGGTGGTTGATAGACAATCGAGGTTTTGTGTCTCTATCCCAACACCATGAGCAAGGCGAATAGCTGATTCTCGCAGACTTTGTTTTCATATCTTGTCGAGCTTCCAGTATAGCATCACATCCATTATTATTTGATTGTGGGAAGTTGAACGCCATGAGTGAAGTACTGTGCACCGTTGCAAAGTTGTCCCCAAGGGTGTTTCGCATTTTGGGACTCAACCCAGGACCCATGACACTTCAGGGATCAAATACGTACCTCGTTGGAACCGGGCAAGATCGTGTGCTGATCGACAGCGGCGAAGGAAAGCCATCGTATGCAGATGTTCTTCGTGAGGCTCTTCATCGTGCGTCAAGTGATATTGGGTCCTCAGTTCGTATTTCACATTTGCTTCTGACTCATGGACACCAGGATCATGTTGGAGGAGTGAACTCAGTACGGGAAATGTTTCCTCAGGTTGCTCTTCTCAAGAAAAAGTCAGCATTTTTTGATAGCCCGGAGGAGAAGTTGTGCTCTCCCCCTCCCTCGATTTTGAAGGTCGATGGCGCTACCCTGCGCGTCATCTCTACCCCTGGCCACACCGATGATCATTTGTGCTTTTTCCTTGAGGAAGAGCAAGCCATCTTCACTGGAGACACCATCCTTGGGACTGGCACGTCGGTATTTGCGTGTTACCATGAGTATATGCATACTCTGAAGGTAATCAAAGACTACCAACCTGCACTTTTGTATCCAGCGCATGGGCCAACTGTTGCTGACGGAGCAAAGCGAGCGGAAGATATCATTCACCATCGACTCCAACGTGAGAAGCAGATCATTCATGCCCTAGCACATGCTTCGGAACCTCAGAGCATTATGAACTTGGTCGAACAACTCTACACTTCCACACCCAAGAACTTGTATGGTGCAGCAGCGATAAATGTATTCCACCACGTAAAGAAGCTCGTCAAGGACGGGATTGTGGATGTCACCAAGTGCTTCGATCAAAGTATTCTTGGAGATGCTTCGGACTATTCTCTACTTGGTGAAAATGCTCGAGCCACAAAGGAGCTTCGCCATCAAATGTTCCACGAACTTCTTTTTTGCCTGAGGGCTTCAGAGACACACAAGCTGTGATGGATGAACAAACAGCGATGTCTCCGCAATGGTCACATACGTTGACTTCCCTCAGGAAGCTCTACATCTGACATGACTAACTTGTTTCCCCCTGAGTGCCATGTGGTGTGATTCTGGTATTAACGAAAGTGTGCTTGAAATGCTTGCTTCCCTCTGTATCTGTAAGTATGTCATCAAGTGCCTCTTCATGCAAAATGCAAATTCTGGCTGCGTGGGCCCGGAGAGCTCGGATGCAGGAGTAGCCCCATCCTGTCAGGGTTGTCCCAATGCGGCGATTTGTGCAGCAGCTCCAAAGGGGCCGGATCCTGATATTCCCCTGATCACACGTCAACTGGCGCAGGTGAAACATAAGGTCATGGTGATCAGCGGAAAAGGAGGGGTTGGGAAGAGTACCATGACAAAAGAACTGGCCTTCGCCTTAGGGGCCAGAGGCTACACAGTTGGGCTGGTGGACTTGGATATCTGTGGACCCAGCCTTCCTCGTCTTACGGGTGCCCGTGCAGAGGACGTGCATCAAAGTGGTGACGGAATCGAACCAGTTCTCATCGATGACAACGTGACGATGATGTCTATCCACTATTTTCTTGACAATAAGAACGAGGCGCTGCTGTTCCGTGGTGCAAAGAAGAACGCCGTAATTAAGATGTTTCTAAAAGACGTCACATGGGGTGAGCTCGATATCATGTTGATTGATACACCTCCAGGAACATCGGATGAACACATCACCGCAAGCACCCTTCTCTTGCAAACAGGCGGGGTCGACGGCGCGGTTCTTGTGACCACGCCGCAACGAGTGGCGGAGGCAGATGTGCGTCGAGAAATCAACTTTTGTCGGAAGGCGAAGGTTCCCATTCTGGGCATTGTGGAGAACATGTCGGGATTTGTGTGCCCAAATTGTCATCGTGAAACACCAATATTTCCGCCGGATGCTGTGTCAGATGCCAACACATCAGCGCAGCTCTCTTCTGGCAAGGGATTGAAGGGTGGAGCGGGGCAGAGACTGGCGGAAGAGTTCCAACTACCACTTTGGGGATCGGTACCCATTGACCCCCGTCTCATGAAAGCTTGTGAGGAGGGCGTTCCTTTGTCTGAGTTTCTCCAGTCTGTTGAGACGGACGGAACGCCAAATCCAACAGCAACAGAAGTATTTAATGTGGCTCAGCGCCTTGCCGATGCAGTAGGGCTTCCAGCACGCAGTAGCTGATTTTCTTTTTTTCATGACAATTCATACTCCCCAAACCAGCATTTCCGTCAAGCGGTTTTCGTGTCAGATTTTGGTTCCATTGCGTATTAATTCGATTCCTTCATCATGCGTCACGATGATTGTTATTGCCCCTTCACGTACATATCCCGTAGTCTCTGGCGTTGCTCTTCTCTTCCTCTTTTACTCAAGTGTTTAGGGCTTTGTGTTGAGGAGCTCAACTCTCCTTCGCAAATAAGACCATGCCATCTGCCCTGTCCTTTGTGATGGAGTGCGCGCAAGCGGGGCGCTGGGTTAGAGGTTTGATCGCTCTGAATACACTAGTGAAAGACCCATCCGATGCAGAGTTGGCTCGCTTGGCACTTGCTGCCAAGGCAGCGAGGCACCACTGGCAGACTGCGCTGCGCCTTCTTTCTCAAGAGTGGCCCGTTAATGGTACAACACAGGGACATGTGTGTGATGTGTTAGCGGCGCTCTCTCAAAATCCTAGCACTCCACGTGGGGGGTTGGTTCGCACAACTCGTAGCGTTCTTGATAGAATCGGGCATAGCCGACACCAAGACGACAAAGATGGATATGCTTTTTTCCAAAATGAAGTTTTTCTTGCGGCATCACGATGGTCCTCCACACACGAGGCGGAGGCACTGTATAAGCATCTCCGACAGCCCAGCAAAGCTAGTACTTCCCAGCTCAGAGAGCTCCAGAGCATTGAGCCACAGTTGGTTGACTTCTTCGGCTTGTCCAAGATTCGCCCGCGTCATGATGCCAAATCCACGGGCAATACTCCACGTGTCGTTAATCGCGATGTTGCTCACGATATTGCTCATAGCTTTGGTGACAATCCCTCAGTCTCTAGCGTGGCGCGTTTTCTGGCTCTTGCTGCGCGACTACCTACATGCTCCCCACACCATTCTGGGCAAACCCATTGTCCAGTGACGTGGCAACTGGCACTCTCGGTATTTTCAGGAGCGCAGGGAGGAGAACAGAATGAGCTCCCTCGCTGCGTGACGGCAGAGCTTGTGGCACCAACTATCCGGCTTATTGGACTCCGTGCACCCCACTTGTGGGCAGGAGCTCTGCGCCTTGTGGAGAGGCACGATAGTGGGTTGTTGATTTGGCTGGCGAAGTTGTGGATGGTGAGCCGAGCTAGCTGGTCCCAGGCAATAGCCCATCTTAATGCAGAGATGAAGGCGGATGCTGTGTTGCCTGGATCTACCTGCCATTTCCCTTTGTGGAGGGAAGATCCAGCTGTACGCGCCATCGTCAAGGATATATTGGCGCGGACTACGATGCCTCGAGGGGTCGTCTTTCGGCTGATACCTCCCGTTGGCCTCCCAGCTTACCGTCTTGCGGCACCGACCAAGTGGGAGCTCGCCCGTGCACTGGCGAAAGGATATCATTTGCATGAGGTGCAGCTTAGCCAATTCTCAAAGGATTGCCTTCGACAAAAACAGTGGGAAGACTGCCTTCGACTCTATTTCCGGATGTATTCTCTTGAGTTTCAGCAACGTGCTGCTGCATCTCTCTTACAGCAACAGGGAAAATTCTCTGGTCAAACGGTTCTAGAGCTTCTCACCTCACAACCTCAGCTGCCACCATTGTCCACCTACAGCTCAACCCTAGTAATCCGCAGTGCGAAGGACAACTGGAGGGAGGCGCTCGTATTGTTTAGAGGTTGCGTGCAGCGTGGAACACGATGCACACCCCATCTTCTTAGCTCTGTCATGGATTCCTCCCCACCTCCATCAGAAGTTGCTGTGCTTCTGCGGAACTATCCGTCGTCGGTCAGCGAAGGAATCCGTCGACGTGCTAAAGGTGAGTTCCACCTGACAGTGAGGTAAGGCTGGTCTCACATGCGATACGTCTCCTCATTCTTGTTCGCGTGGTTTTTCTTCACACAAATGGATTCCATATCCCGCTACGTTACTGCTCAATGTTTATGCGGAAAGATTGTTGTGCATCGTGAAGACCACTTTGCATTGAAGTGAGTATCCCTTTTTTTTTTTTTTGCTACACTCATTCAGTCAACTTGCTTCTTTCAATTCCATCTCTAATTTTTTTTTTTTTTTTGGGGGGGGGGGAAGTTGTTGTTATCTGAAATTGTTGTGTCAATCCCACAGCTATGTTCCAGGAGGTAGCTACCAAGCCTTATGAAGACCAGAAACCTGGTACGTCTGGCCTTCGTAAGAAAGTCACCGTTTTTCAGCAGGAAAACTACACTGCCAACTTCATTCAAAGCACATTCAATGCTCTGAAACACCACGGTGGAATTCCCGAGGTGTTGGTGGTGGGAGGTGATGGCCGCTATTTCCTGACGGAGGCCATCCGGATCATTGTCCGAGTGGCTGCTGCGAATGGAGTAAAGCGTTTGTGGATTGGCCGGCATGGGCTGTTGAGCACTCCAGCAGTATCCACCATCGTCCGCCGTCGCCTCGGTGCCGATGGAAGGCGTGCCACAGGAGCCTTCATTCTGACGGCCAGCCACAACCCAGGCGGGCCCACTCAGGATTTTGGCCTAAAGTACAACAGCGAGAACGGTGGACCAGCCTCGGAAAAACTGACATCCGATATTTTCGAAGAAACCAAAAAGATACGTACGTTGAAGTGGTGTAACAATCCCGATCTTGACCATGTGGATATTGATACGGTTGGCGTTCAGCAGTACGGTGGTTTCACGGTAGAGGTAATTGATAGTTTGGAGGAATACGCGCGTTATATGCAGGAGATCTTTGACTTTGACGCCATTCGGGCATTGGTGCACCGCACGGATTTCTCCCTTCACCTGGACTCACTCCATGGTGCAAGTGGGCCCTATGTTGATAAAATCTTTGCAAATGTTCTGGGGGTGAAATCCTCGAGTCTTCATCATACCACAACGCTCCCCGACTTTGGTGGGTGCCACCCGGATCCAAATCTCACCTACGCCTCCGACCTGGTGCGCGTCATGGGCCTTCACGCCGACGGCTCGGTGAACGCGTCGGTGAACGCTTCCACGGTTCCTTGTTTTGGCGCGGCGTTTGATGGAGACGCAGACCGCAACATGATTCTTGGGAATCAGTTCTTCGTCAACCCCTCAGATTCGCTGGCGGTGTTGGCGGCGAACGCTATGTGCGTCCCCTTCTTTCGTCAAGCGGGCGGCTTAAAGGCCGTGGCACGGTCCATGCCAACCAGTGGTGCCGTGGATCTGGTTGCCCGAGCGCACAAGCTGAAGTTCTTTGAGGTGCCAACTGGGTGGAAGTTCTTTGGCAATCTGATGGATAGCAAGGATGTTTTCGGAGGGGAAGATTTCAACCCGCTTATCTGCGGTGAGGAGAGTTTTGGTACGGGAAGCAACCACATCCGCGAGAAGGATGGCGTGTGGGCTGCCCTCTTTTGGCTCTCGGTTTTGGCAGAGGCAAACAAGTCAGGGGAAGGAACCCTGGTTGGTGTACAACAGGTGGTGGAGAAGCACTGGTCCTGCTTTGGCCGGAACTACTACAGTCGCTACGACTTTGAAGGGGTAAGTGCGGAGGGTGCCAATAAAGTCATGGATACCGTGTCAAATGCTGATCCCTCTTCCATTCCCTCGCTGGGCGGCGTGCCATGCGTGAAGATTGATAACTTTGAGTACCTCGACCCCGTAGATGGGTCTGTGTCCAGTAAGCAAGGGGTCCGAGTGCTGTTTAAGGACGGCTCTCGCTTTGTCTTGCGCCTGAGCGGGACGGGGTCGTCGGGGGCCACGGTGCGACTCTACCTGGAGCAGTACATGACCCCTGAGAAGGTTCAGGCGCACCTGCAGAAGAAGTCTCTCCCAACCGCTGCCGCCGCCTTGAAGGATCTCATTGAGATTGCTCTTCAGGTTACCAAGATGAGTGCCCACACCGGCCGAGATGTACCCACCGTGATTACGTAACATGATTTGCACAGTGGGATCCCTTTTTTTCTTCTACTGTTTATGTGTGTGCTGTTGGGGGGCGGTTTGTTTCTTACGTTCCCATCATAATCTGCCGAGCTAGCTTCTTTTCTTTATCGTGATCTTTTAAATCTTTCTATCTTGGTGACGCTACCGCCCTGAGAGCTCACCTGCTTCACCATCCTGCGCTCGGCGGATGCAGGTCCAAGTAGTAACTGCGAACATGTGTGAGGACATCACAGTTTTGGATTGCTCTGTTGGTCCGTGGCTTTCTGTTTCACTTGTGCTTCCTTCCTTCTTCTTGACAAGGTCTATATGCTGATGAGAAGAAGTAGGAGCTGAGGCTGAGGACCGCCATCCACACTGTTCCAATGCGATGCATTGCCCATATTGATTTGGATTGCTTCTACGCACAGGTGGAGGCCGTACGGCTGGGGGTGAACTGCCGAGACATCCCCTTTGTGCTATCGCAGTGGGGCAACATGATTGCGGTGAATTACCCCGCCCGTGCACAGGGTGTTCGTCGCATGGACTCAGTGGATGAGGTGAAGGAGAAGTGCCCCAACGCCTACATTGCCTGTGTTGCCACGTACCGCGTTGGAGAGTCGGAGTACCGCTACCATCCCAATCCAAATAAGCAGACGCACAAGGTGTCTCTGGAGCCATACCGGGACGCTAGCCGAAGAATATTTGCCATTCTTCGAAGTGAACCCAATACAAAGGTGGAAAAGGCTGGTATTGACGAGGCCTTTTTGGATGTGACGGAGGCAGCACGGCGTGAGCTGGAAGTGATGCGCGCTGCACACCCCGAGACTGCAGCGCCATTGGACCCTGTTGCGAATGTGCTGGAGCACTCTACCAAACTGATTGAGGACCGCCGGGAGGAGATGGAGAAGTGGTTTGCGGAGCGTGGGTCAAGCTTGGAGGCTGCCTACGATGGCCCGATGCGCCAGTTGAAGCGCGGTGTTGTGCATGGTGGATGCAGCGGAAGCCGTGCGTTTTCTGTGAGTAGTGGCTGCACACCTGAAGAGGCTGTAGAGCAGTATGAGAACAGCCTCCTCCTGTGCGCTGCGTCGCATGTGGTGAAGAGGCTCCGCCAGCGAGTCTACGATGAGCTGCACTACGACTGCTCTGCTGGTATAGCCCACAACCGCCTTCTTGCCAAGTGCATCAGTGCCACGCACAAGCCGAACCAACAAACGCTGTTGCTGCCTGACCGTGCGTCTTCTGCACTGTTTGCGCTGCAGTTTGAGAGACTTCGTGGGTTTGGTGGGAAGTTTGGCCAAGCTGTGCGCGAGGTGTGCGGTGGTGCGGAGTTGTGCAGTGAGGCATGGCTTGTGCCTCTGCCACAGTTGTTTCAGCTGGACCACACTCACTACCACTCGACGGAGGATGGTGAGGCAATGCGAGTTCCGCTGACGAGAGCAAAGCGAAGTCGCACTGCATCAGAAGGTGCGTCTGGGGACCACGTCGCGCGCTTGAACTCCATGTTTGGTTATTTCCGCTTACGTGGTTTTGACGATGACGAACTTTCTGGCCGTGTGATGGTGAAGAGCCTCATGGCGTGCAAAAATTTCTCACCCCCAACGGAAGACGTGGAGGGCATGCGAAAGTGGATTATTGTGCTCTCTGGAGAGCTCGCGGCACGGCATGAGGACCTGCTGCGGGAGTACGCCTACCGTGGGCACAATCTGAACGTGAAACTTGGCTGTGGCGGACTCTACAACCTCGCTGGGGTGGGCACACGAACGACGCGGTTACCCGAGCTCGTCACGGCAGAGTTGCTTCTATCATTAGCCCTTTCCGAGGTACAAGACATTTTGAGTTGCCGTGACTCCAGTACCCCTGCCGCGGTGAACAGCGTTACACTGACGATTGGGGATTTGGGCCCCACTACACATGCAGCGCAGCGCACTCTGGCTTCCTTTTTCCCCACTGCAACTTCGCCCGTGGCGAGTGTGAAGCAAGAAGGCGGCTCTGTGGAGATTGTTGAACTCTCGAGCGGTACCAGTCGCGAGGGATCGTCGGCCAGCGTCGTGGTGTGGGAGGATGCTGATGGCTCTGCAACAAACAAGCCCGGAGAAGTTGTGCTGGAGGTTGGGGATGATTTAGCGGAAGTTCTCCGTAGTACCAGTAGCTGTATCATTGTGGATACCGAGGGGGGTACTCCCACAACCACAACTTCTGGTTGCTGCTAACTTGACGCGAATAACAGGACAGGTGCATGGCTGATCTTGGGGGGGGGGCACACTTTTTTGCATGGGTGACCTGCTGTTGTTGTGGGTACGTGGTGGTGGTGCGGTTGTGGATGAGTATCCTCATACATGGGTTGAACTCAACCACCGAATGGCACTTAAACCACACACCATCATAATGCACTGTGAAGGAATAAGGCAAACTGAGTCACTTGGCAGCTCTACTCTTGGGACACCACACCCCCTCTTATCTTTCCCCTCTTTGCACTTCTTCCACCGCTTCCATGTGTCTGCCAGCACAACACCACGACCATCCACCTAGCAGGCTGACTGGCATCGATGCAATGCATCGTTCACATTGACTTAGATTGCTTTTATGCTCAGGTGGAGGCGGTTCGCCAGGGAATTGATTGCCGTACTACTCCATATGCCACAGTACAATGGAATAACTTCATCGCCGTCAACTACCCTGCGCGGGATCGGGGGGTGCAGCGCTTCAAGGACAACCCGGCAACGGCTCGGGAGAAGTGCCCCGAGCTACTCACGTCGCACGTCGCAACCTTCAGTCGTGGGGAGGCTAGCTACAGCTACCATCCATCCCCACGCATTGCCACGCACAAGGTGGCACTAGAGCCCTATCGAGAGGCCAGTCGCAAGATATTTGCCATCCTTCGAAGTGAAGGTGGAGTTATGGTGGGGAAGGCTGGTATTGACGAGGCCTTTTTGGATGTGACGGAGGCAGCACGGCGTGAGCTGGAAGTGATGCGCGCTGCACACCCCGAGACTGCAGCGCCATTGGACCCTGTTGCGAATGTGCTGGAGCACTCTACCAAACTGATTGAGGACCGCCGGGAGGAGATGGAGAAGTGGTTTGCGGAGCGTGGGTCAAGCTTGGAGGCTGCCTACGATGGCCCGATGCGCCAGTTGAAGCGCGGTGTTGTGCATGGTGGATGCAGCGGAAGCCGTGCGTTTTCTGTGAGTAGTGGCTGCACACCTGAAGAGGCTGTAGAGCAGTATGAGAACAGCCTCCTCCTGTGCGCTGCGTCGCATGTGGTGAAGAGGCTCCGCCAGCGAGTCTACGATGAGCTGCACTACGACTGCTCTGCTGGTATAGCCCACAACCGCCTTCTTGCCAAGTGCATCAGTGCCACGCACAAGCCGAACCAACAAACGCTGTTGCTGCCTGACCGTGCGTCTTCTGCACTGTTTGCGCTGCAGTTTGAGAGACTTCGTGGGTTTGGTGGGAAGTTTGGCCAAGCTGTGCGCGAGGTGTGCGGTGGTGCGGAGTTGTGCAGTGAGGCATGGCTTGTGCCGTTGCCACAGTTGTATCAGCTGAGTGTTGCGGCTCCTACTGAGGAGGATGACGCACCAGATGAAACAACGCGCCAGACGCTACTCGTGGCCGATGGAACGCATCCTAGTCGAGCGAGCTGTGCATCGACGGCGGGAAAGGAGCCTGTTGGCGTGTCGGTGTTTTACAGTCTTCGTGGTTTTGGTGGTGCTTCCGTGAGTGACCCAGCCCTCCCTCGTTCAATTGGATCGAGCAAGGTCTTCTATGAAGCAGAAACGTCGTGGAGGGCGGTGGCGGATTGGATTGGCGCACTGGTTGCAGAAATCTTGTTCCGGTTCGACGATTATGCACACAAGTTTCGCGTCGAGCAGCTCTCACTTGGTGCACGTGTGGCGCTTCGGAAAGGAGTGGGACTGCCTGATGAGGTGGCACGCCGAACGCGTCGTCAGCGTGTTGCCATTGATGGCCATGCTCTCAGTGCGGAGCTACTTCATGCACAAGGCACGCTGCTGATGCGACAGCTCATGGAGGAAGGTTGTCAGGAGGTGCGGCGTTCATCCGAACCCATGAGCGACGACTCGGCGCTTCCATTGAGTTGGGCGGAGCTCACCTTGTCTGGATTTGAGCCACTTGCGACGAACTCAGAGGACACAGCATCCGGTTCCACGCTTCATCAACCAACCCTTTCGGCAATGTTCGCCAAGGCAGCTGCGGTCCAGCGAGAGAAACCGGATGATGTGGAGGTGGTCGAGGACGTCTTGCACGAGGGAACTCACGACAAGGCACCTCCAGCGGTGGCCGCCCATTCGGTCGCACCAAAGCGGCCTAGTGAGCGGAGTACGCTGATGCACTTTTTCGGCCCGTCGAGCAAATCTGCTCTGCCGTTGTCTAAGAAGCCTCGCATGGAGGATCATGCGGGCCCCTTGAATGTTTCCGAGTCTGCGTGCGACGCGAGTTTTGTGGACGTGGATGCGACGGGGAGTGAGAGTGACGGGGAGGTGGAGTAGGCTTGGCCTTACCCTTGACCTGTGTTGTTGCTGAACTGTGTGAAGAGGCTGCCAGACAGTACAGGTGGAGCCACTTGGCATTCTGTCCAAGATGTGTTATTGTTGCGATGAATCCTGCTTCTTGTTCCTCACCAGACGATGATGATGATGATGTGTGGATGAAGAGTCGTCTTCTATGTGTGTGCTCCACTTCTTGCCCTTCTCCATCTTTCCATCTCAATTGACCTTCTGTTGTTTCTCTGCATGAAAACTTTTTTTTTTTCCTCCAGTGTTGTTTTTGCACACATCACGAAGGAAGGATGTACAACTGGGAGAACTCCGGCAAGCCACAGCGCAAGAAGGTCAAGAAGACCGGAACGGTGGTGCTGCACAGCGATGAGGCCGTCGATACCGCCTTTGAGCGACTCCTGAAGGAGGTTCCCGTGGAGCGAACACGCGAGAGAGAGGCCGAGGCCGCTCCGGTGAAGTCGGCGCTCATGACCCAAGAAACGGCGAAGCGTCTTCAGTCCGCGATGGGCTTTGAGCAGCTCCTTCCATGCCAGGCGCAGTGCTACCGAGGCATCTTCAATGGACGTGATGCCATCCTGCACAGCCGAACGGGGAGTGGCAAGACCTTGGCCTATGCCCTCCCCTTGATTGAGCGGCATCTTCTCCTGGAGGCGGCCAAGAAGGAGGACCGCGAGGGCCCCTTCCTCCTCATCTTCGTCTTCAGCAACGACCTGGCTGTCCAGACGAAGGGCGTGCTTGAGAAGGTGTACCCATCCCTCAAGGTGGCGGTAGGTGGTATGGATGCCCTCAATGGCAAGCTTGACGTGCTGATCGGAACGGTGCGCCACATTGATGAGGCCATTCGAGGACGCAAGGTTGCGGCAGCAGCAACGGCTGCCGAGGAGAAGGAGAAGGCCGCCAAGGACCAACTCTTTGGGAAGCAACCCCACTCCAGCAAGCGCCGCCGTGCCGAGGAGGAGGAGGATGGCGACGATGAAGAGGATGCGGATCTCAACGAGGACGACGACGAGGATGAGGTGGACGGGAACGACCACACCGCATCTCACGGGGAGGTGAGTGCGGCTGATGTTCGTGCGGTTGTCGTGGACGAGGTGGACACCACTCTCGGCCCCCGCTTCTCCAACGTTGGCCGACGCATGAAGAATTTGCTCAAGTTCGTGAGGCACCACAACGGGTCCTTGACGGACGGCCTGCTCAATGACTTCCGCGCCCATCACTACGTTCTCTGTGGTGCAACGGTTCCCAATTGGGTGATCAAGGCGGGCTTCTTGGGGGTGAAGAAGTTCTACTACCAACTCATTACCGTCGGGACGGAGAAGCTCCCCGCGCAGCTGGAGTGCCACAAGCTCTTCTGCCCAGCCGCCAAGCGTGTGGAGATGGCCGTGTCGCTCCTGCGCTCGGAGCGTGCCTTCCTGGGCCGCACCATTGTCTTTGGCCATCCGAAGCAGGTGAAGGAGCTGGAGGCCGCCCTTGCGGCGGCGGCCCCGGCGAAGCAGGCGAAGGGAGGGGCCTCTGCGAGCAGCGTCGTTGCCCGCACGCTCACCTTGCAGGAGGAGGAGGCCGACCGCATCCAGTCCATTGAAGACTTCAACGCCAAGAGGTGCAATGTGCTCCTGTGCACCGACTACGCCGCCCGTGGCCTTGATTTTGTGGAGGTGGACTCCGTCCTGATGTTGTCTCTGCCCAAGTCCAACATGGCTGCGGAAACTTTTGTGCATCGCGCCGGTCGAACCGCCCGCGTGGGCCGCGCTGGCCGTTGCCTGGTGCTCTTTGGCAATGGCGATGCCGAGCCCCTCGATGCCATCACCAAGGCCACCCATACCGAGTTCCGCATCTTTTCTCCATCCACCGGTGCCAACTCCGCCTCCAACAACAAGGGCCACGGCACATCGACGCCCGCGGCGGCAGCCACGGTGCGCTATGAGCTCACGGTGCGCAACCCATTCAAAATGACGCGACCCACTGCCGTGCCCCCTGCGAAGGAGGTGCTGCAGACCCAGGTTGGCGACGAGCTCCGCAAGAAGATCCAGTCCGTGGAGGAGAAGGATGGCGGGGAGAAGGTCGTCTTCACCGTGCCCGCCGCCATCGCGCACGAGGTGAAGAAGCGGCTGTGGAAGTATTCCCTGAAGGAGGTGGCAACCGTTGCCGCAAGGAAGTAGGGCAGCCCAAGGCCAACCCTCTTGCTGTGGTGCGAACAGCACACCCATCATCATGCCCCCCGGGAATTGAAGGCGTACTTCGAGTAACATAAACGACCTAATTAGGAATTTTTCATTCCGCCCCTTTCTTTGTGTTTGCTGACGTTGGCAGACGAGAGTAACCCACGAAGGACTTGCACCCCGCCGGCATCACGGTGGCCACTCAGCCCTCTATCTCTCTCTTTTCCTTCCCACCACCTTCCTCTCCTCTTCACGACGTGGCCCCTTTGGGCAGCAGAGTGGCACAAGAGGCTTTTGGTGGTGACTAAGGTGGGGGGGGGGGTGGGTGGGTGGGAGTGGAGCTGATGCTCGGTCGATCGTTGCGGTGCTTCACGCGTTCATTCTTGCATTATATTCTTTTCATTCTTTTCTTCGTCTTCCCTCTCACGCAAGGTCCATCGAGTCTCCGACGACGGGGGATTCAAGCGGACGTACCATAGCATCAATCTCCATTGTGTGGGGCATCACCCATCAACACGTCCACGGAATCCGATGCGGGGCCATCCTGGACGTGTGTGGCGTACTTGTTGGCTTCTTGGCCGGGCGACGACGAGCCGACGCTGCGCGCACACCGGCTCCTCAGCTACTGCCATCAGCCTGGATGAGGTGGTGGCCTCCTTCCGGTCCTCGGCGCATGCGGTGGGGTGTTCCGTAAAGGGGGCATATCAACGCCACGCCGCGGGCATTCCCTCGACGACCGTCGAGGCCCAACTCACCCAAACACGCGTCGTCGCGAGTGGGCCCTCGGGCTCTGCCTCGGCCCTCTCCATGTGCTGGCAGAGCATCAGCCCCTACTGCTTCAAGCGGGCCTCTCCCTCCTCGCCATCATCATTAGACGACGCCACCACGGAGCCCATCACCTCCTCAGCCTTTGTGGTGTTGCCGTGGGATTGGCATCGCGCGGTGCGGGAGGTGGCGGACCAGCTTCCCTACGAAGGTGTGGCGGAGCCAGGCTTGGTGCAGCTGCTGCTTCCACTGTGCCCGCCCGAGGTGGCTGACCAACTTGCCGTGGCCCCCGCCCGTGGTGCTGCCAGCCGCTCGGTGGCGGCGGTTCTCACGGGTGAACCCCGAAGTCTTGCCGGGTGGCTGCACCGCCACTTTGCCGCCCACCTTCTGGTCTCGGCCTCGGCCACGACGGGGGAGGCCGTGTATCGATGTGCGGGGCGGGACCACCGCCATCTCATTGAAGCCCTCGGTGCGGATGGCTATGCCGCGGCGAAGCTGGACCACACCCTCTCCGCCATGCATGAAGTTCTCGGCGCCATGGCACGTGTGGGCCGCGACCGCAACACACCGCAGTGGATAGACACACGTGTGGTTGCCGCGGCCATACCCCCACACCGGCAGTGGCCGGCACGTAGCCCGGAAGAATGGGCCACACTGCTCCATCACCCCGCTTTGCGTGCCGCCTTTGATGTGAAGCCGCTGCTGCAGGTGCGCCGAGCGCGTCGGCCGAACCAGACGCGCCTCCTCGTGGATGTGGCGGCGGTGCTGAGTGAGATGGGCGGACGTGGCGGGTTGCCAGACGGGGAGGACGCCCTGCCGTCTATTGTCCATCGAGTGTGCACGACGCTGGATCTCACGGGAGGGGTGGAGGCCACCCGTATTACGCTCTTCCGCCCGCCACCTAAACGTGGTACTCCACCCACTGAAGCATCGAACATGGCGCGGCAGTGGACGCCAACGACCACCACCTCGCTGCTCCGCACGCACGTGGTGGAGGAGGTGCCCGTGGATGCTTTTCTGGATGCCCACCACGTCATTGCAGCCGCCGTCAGTGGCGTGACCCCTGTGGAGCAGCAGCAGCAGCAGCCCATCAACGCAGCCGACGACGATGCAGGGCCCACCCCGAACACCGCTCTCGATGTAGTTGTGTTTTGTGGTGAGGCCAACAAGGCAGTGATGCTCGAGGCACTTCGCACTGTGCGTCGATCGGACTTGTGCATCAAGCTTTGCACCCCAACATTCCAGCCTGAAACTCTGTGACCGCACCACCACCACCACCGCGACATGGTTGGCTGGCCTGCGTGTCTCTGGAGTCATGGAGGCCCTGATATCTACAGAAGATACCCATCCTAATGCATTTATTGCGTGTTGTGTTGATGTGAATGTGGCGTCTTGCCATCATGTCGGAGTATACCCTCTTCCACTGCATCTACATGTTTTCTTCGTTCTTCTCTTTTTTTTTCTTTTCGAGTTTTTGTAGTTTTCTGCGTGGCGTGCACCATTGCGGATGGACGCGTTTCAGGCTCGGCTGGATGCGCTCCAGAAGGAGTCGAAGGACCAAATCACTCAGGTGATGGCCGCGCTCGTGGCGGCGGTGGGCGAGAGCGGTGTGGATGGGGTAAGCCCATCTCGCGTTGCGCTGGCCCTGGCGCAGCGCTTCACCGACGAGCGGGTGGACGTGAGCTTTCCTGTTCTCTGCTTCATTGATGCGATGCTCGTGCGCGGAAAGCAAGGTGGCGGCGCTGAGGTTGCTGCTGTGCAGGCAGTGCTCGGTGCCCTGTGGAAGCTGGTGACGAGCGGAACCCTCTTCGCAAGCTACGCGACCGCGGCAGCTCCCGCGGTCCGAGAGAAGGCGATTCGCATGGTGCGACGGTGGAAGCAGCGCAATCAACTGGCCACGAACATCTCCGATGCCCTGCTCGACATGATGGAACGGGCGCCGGCAACATCCACCCCCGCCGTGGCCTCGAGCACCGAGACCCCCGCAGAATCATCATCAGCCCAGCCGACGAACGCCGGTGGCGAGGACTCACGTGGTCTGAGTCGCCGCGACGTGCAAACCTTCCACGCCCTCCTCCAGGCATTTGCCAACGTGCTGGAGGAGCTCCCGCCGGAACGACGTGGTGCCTATGCCTCCATGGTTCAGCAGGAGCACTTCGTAGGGCCAACGGCATCGGCCTTTGCCTTCATGAAGGACCTCTATGTGGCGGTTCGAAATGAGTGCCTCGAGCGCGCCAAACACCCTGTTGGGGATGCAGAGAGTGCTGTGGCGAGCTCCTCTGCGGAGGATGGTGCCAACGACGGGCGCCAGGCTCTTGGCCGTTTGCTCGACCAACTCAACGCACGCAGCAGCGACCCCTCCACCACCACGGCAGGGGGCACCTCGGCGGATGGGGCGGCTGCGGCCAACACCCTCCCCGTCGTGCGCTACACCACCCCGCTCTACTCAGATAGCCACCAGCTTCGTACCTTGGTGCAGCGCAGCGGTTTTGGTGAGCTGCGCCGGCGTCGCGTCACTGCCTCCTCGGCCGACGCGACCCTCTCTGGTCTTGGCCCCACCATCTACTACCCGCAGAAGGAGGCCACGACGATGCGGCCCTTCCGCATCCCAGCAGCCAAGCAGGCCAACGGCGGTGCGGTGCGCACCTGGTTCCCGCCCCTCCACCAGTGGGTTGGCCAGAAGGATATGGCCACGCTCGCCCTCTTCGAAGGCCGCGGAACATCCCAGACGGATCGCTCCACGAGCCACGTTCTTAGCGTGGCCAAGAAGCGGGCACGAGACCCATCTGATGCTGCGTAACCAAAGTTGTGCACCCATACTAGACGAAGTCGGCCCTTGCTGCACTAGTATGCTGACTGTGAGCGTGTGGTGAATTCCATGCATCCTTCTCTCATCTTTGCTTCATCTTTTGCCCATGCTAGACCTTCTGGGAGTACCCCACACACTACTTCTCTCCCCAACAACAGTCCAGGAAGAGGATGGGCCCACCGCCTGGAGCCGCTCTGGCGAAGCACAAGGTGGATGAGCTGCGCGTATTCATTCGCCTGCAACGAGAGGCAGAACGACGATGGGGCCGTACCATTGCTGAGAAGGAGAATATGGTTCGACGATGCATGATGATCGAAGACCAGTGTAGGGAGCAGCTACGCAGCAGCGTGCTACGTGGCACCTATGCCTACCTGAAGAATCTGGAAACCACAGACTTGCTCTCCACCGCCCTCGTTTCTGCCCCTGCCCCATCCATTGAAACGTTTCTTGCCTATGGCGTTACCCCACAACAACTCACAGCATTCTCGGTGTTTGCCTTGGCTCGTATCTCCGCCGATCCTGACCGCCTGGACGTTCCTCCATTGGTGCTCATTTCGGATCTCCAGGACACGTGGTCGGTGCTCCCGCGTGCAAAGAAGGCGGCATACGAGAAGCTGGCTGTTTCCTATCGAGCCCAAATGATGGCCCCCGAGGTACCTCCGCCAGTTGAAACTGGTGGTGCCCGGACTGCCAAGCAAACTCGTGTGCGCTCTGCACGTCAACGTGTGCGACAGGCTGCTGCACAACGTCCAACGCAGGAGCTCTCGGCTAGCTCCCCCAATGACTGCCGCGCGGGGCCAGTGGAGGCGAGATCAACAACGGCTCCGAGGCTTCCCCCGGTCCCTCCTCACGAGGAGAGTGCCTTCGGCGAGTTCGCAAAGGCTGCCCACCGACAAATGAAAATAGCA
Source organism: Jaenimonas drosophilae (assembly GCA_030849065.1). NCBI lineage: Eukaryota > Euglenozoa > Kinetoplastea > Trypanosomatida > Trypanosomatidae > Jaenimonas > Jaenimonas drosophilae. The sequence goes on from JASAON010001581.1 coordinate 29,455, forward strand.
CTTCGAAACGCAAAGCTTTCCAAATCGGATTGGCTGCCTATCGCTCAAGCCGAATGGGCGACGAAGTCGGAGCGGCAGAAGCGGTTCTACTCCAAGGAGTAGGCCAGTGCCCTCCACGATTCAGCATAGAACCACCCCATAGAACATGATCCAATTGCCTTCACTTCACCTTCAACGAGAACCAATGAAATACGTACGTCAGCGGCGAATTCTTCGGCCGTTTCACCCTGCGCTTGAGGAGAATAGCTCGTTGCCCTCCGCTCTTCCAAAAACCAAAAGCCAAGCCCAGTGAGACCCAGAAGAATGGCCGCCTCACCCAGCCATTCTTCTAACCAATGACAGAATTTCAACGACTTACTGCGAGCAAACGTGGCCGAGTGGTTAAGGCGCCTGCCTGCTAAGCAGGTGTGATCTCACGCGAAGGTTCGAACCCTTCCGTTTGCGAACTTTTCTCTTGCTGTGCCTCAATTATTATAATTTGCTTGCTTCAGCTGCTCTTGTGTACGACCATACTCCAGTGAAAACACCATATCCCGTCCGATTTGTGAAGTTAAGCACCGGCAGGCCAAGTTAGTACTGAGGTCAGTGATGACTTGGGAACCCTTGGTGCCGTACACCTTTTTTGCGCGCCGGGCCTGCTCGGTTTTCCAGAGAGGGGGGGGGACCCCCCGCCAAGCCCGCCGGCGGAAGAAGCCCATCGATGGGCCATGAATCACCCTCGAGTGGTGTGGATGGGGTCGAATAATCGTGCGTCGTTTGTTGTCGTGGGTGGTCAAGTGCGGGAGAAGTCATGCTTGCCAAAGTGAATCGAAGCGGCAAGACGGCGCTTTCCATGCGTCTCGGAATGGAAGAACGGCGGGCGGGCGGGAAGAGGCTTCCCCGCCCATTGACGAGCGTACTTGTCCGAACTAAGATGATGTGAACATCGCGCGCAAGGAGCGGCTTGAGGCACTGGCCATCGTTGTGGAGCTTTTCTTCGTCAGCCGTGGCTGGGTCAGAGAAAGATGGCGCGGTTGGTGTCGCGGCGGCTATCAGCTTGATGAGCAGCGCGTCCATCGGGACGGCTTCGGCCATCCGAAGCATCAGCAAAGAATGAATCAGTCGGTGATAGCTGCCGCCATTTTGATCGTCTTCTTCCACGTCGGCTGAGTCGGAGGAGAGAGCGCTCGAGGTCGCGGCAGCAATAATCCTGATCAGCTGATCATCCGTGGCGAAGGTCCCAGTCCTCCGGTACTGCAGCAGTGATTGAATCAGTTTCTGAAAGCGGCTGGGCTGTTGGGCCTCTTCCTGGTCAGTGGCCCCTGTAAGTGGTGCGGGGTCCATGTCGTACGCAGTGAGGGCAGGGGGCTACAAAAAAAAAAAGGTATTGCCAGTTCTTCGATGTTTCTTATATCAGCAAGCAAGCAACCTAGGCATGTATATTGATTAGAGGGGGAGAGAGAGCAGCTAAGGTTAGTTCCAGCACGTCAATATCCGTCTCAACGAGAAAAAGAGCATTGCGACGCACCAGTATAGCAGGATTGTGAGAGTGTTGTTTTAAATCTCTGGGCGCTATCTGCCCTCCATTGTGCCACGGAAAGGCTCAGGAGGACACGAAACGACCATTGGGCGGGCGGTGAAGTGAAAGCGCTATTGTGTGCCTTCGAGACGAACGTGCATGAAGATGAAGATGATGGTGATCTACGAGGAGAAGAGAAGAAGAAAAGAAGAAGAAGTTGTGCTTGAATGATCATGTGCAAAGAAAAAAAAAGTAGGAGAGAAGAGAAGCAAACCATCACCCGCCGTCGTCGTGCGAGGGGGGACTCATCGTAAACAAAGAGTCTGTAGAGAATAACTTCATCTTCTAGCTATACATCAGGACTCTCTATCTGGAGAGAGTTGGACCTCCACCGCGGCATCCTCTCCTGCGCCAGCCAACCTCCCTCTTCATCCTCTTCCAATATCAAAACAACACGCCAGTTCCCCCCTCCCGCACCCAACCAACGCACACACAGAGTTGATGCGCGACGATGACTGCAGAATAGGGAGCGTGTTGATGAGCGTCCATCTACATCTCATTGTGTAGCTGCTGCAGCTCCTCCTCCGCCTTGGCCTTGAGTACGGCGTTGGCGCTATGTTTGGCAACCTCTGACATAACTTGCCTCGCCTCTTCCCATCGCTGCATGTCCATGAGGGCGTGGGAGAGGTGGTACTTACTGATGCAGGCGAGCTGTGAGGGCTCGGCGTTCTTGGCGTTGTTGTTGTTGTGGCGCCGGTTGTGGCTGCTAGCCTCGGCCTGGGCCTCTTCCTCAATGATGATGGCACGACGGAGGCAAATTTCGCTCAGCTGTGGTCGTGCCGAGACGAGGAGCAGCTCGCGGCCGAGCTCCCCCCACAGGGCGGAGTCAGAGAGACCCTGGATCATCACGTGTTGGATAACTTCTTCGATCTCTGCCCTCCGCGTGCGGATGCAGAGCAAGGCTAAGTAGGCCCACGTTCGCGGATTCAGCGGGTTGCGAATGTTGCTCTCGTTGAGGCACTCTTCGGCGGCATCGTAGTCGCCGATGCGGAAGTAGCTCACCCCCACACCGAGCCACATGAGGCCCGACGGCCACGCTTGGATCCCTAGCGTCAGGACGCCCAGGGCATCCTTGTACTTGCCCTCCGCCATGAGGAGGTTGCCGAGCTGGAGGTAGGCCACGGCGAGGAAGAGGTGCTCGCGCTCCGTCAGCTGATCCCGGCCACTGGGCTCGAGGAGGTAGGGCGGGAGGGTAGACATGCCCTTGCACAGTGCCGCCTTGTAGTGCTGCACGGCGGCCTCCTTCTGGCCGAGGGCGGCTTCGCAATCAGCCCGCAGGATAAACATCTCATCGAGCTGCAGCTGCTTCGGCACCGGGAGATCGTTGTAGCTCTCCTTGAGGCTTTGCTCGAGGCCGGTGAGGCGGTTAAGAATGGCGAGGGCCTCGTTGTGTTGGCGGCCCTGCACGAAGAGCTGTGCGTAGAGCCGCTCCACCTCCACCTGACTCGGGCGGCACCGACTTAGGCAAATGTTGGCCAAGTCGCGGTGATGAAGCTGGAGGCAGTAGGCCGCCACATGGAGCCGAAGGCGCTCCTCCTTCTTGGTGGCCAGGCGGGCGGCCTCCTCCGCCTCACGACGCTCCACGTCGGCGTCCTCGGCGCTCGGCCCACGCACCCCGCCGCCGGAACCAACCTCCCCACTCATCAGGTCCTCCCCCACGAGGGGCTCCACAAAGGTTGGCACGCAACCTTCGGTGCGGCTCTTTTCATTGATGCTGTGGTGGCTGACCTCACCCAGCTCCTTGGCTGAGATCTCAATGGGGGCATCTTGTGTCGTGGTGGGCACCTCCGCCGCCGCCGCCACCACCGCCTCCACGTCCTGAAAGTTTGCCCCGTCGCCCATATTCACCGGAGATGAAAATGGGGTGATGCGGCCATCTCTGTCGCTCGGGGTGGAGAGGTCGTGCTCCATCTCCTCCCCAGCCTCACTGGTACATCCACTGACGGTGCAGTACTGCAGAGCCTTGAGGGTGGCATAGCGGTGCTCCTTCTGCCACTTGGCCACCTCCACGGTGTAGCTCGGGCTCCCTTCCTTCAGGCTAAGAATAAACATATCATCGAGGAGGGCGATGGAGCCCCAGGCGAGCATGTTTTGTGGGTCCACGTCCACGGCCCCGTGGAGGAAGACGGCGGCCTCGTTCAAACGTTCGTAGGCCATGAGCCACAAGCCATAGCCAACAAGGGCGGGGAGGTGAAGCGGGTCGCAGGCGATGGCCTCGCGGTAGCACTGCTCCGCCTTGGCATGATCGCCGACGCGGAGATAAAATTCTGCCGCATCGGTCCAAATGGCGGGGAAACGTGGACCGCCATCGTAGCTCGCGATGCGGGCCTGATGGTACTTCATGGCGAGGAGGAACTCCTGGCTCGCCTCCGCCTCAATGGCACGCTGCCGCCACGTTTCCTCCATGGTTGGGTCCTCCCCCAGGCTCCCCACGACGGCGCCCTCATCGCGCGGCACCGCCGTGGTGGTGATGGTGAGTTTGCTTGTTGTTGTGGCGGTGGTGGTGGCGTTTACCACCTCCTCCACATCCACGAGACGATGCAAGGTGGCGTGCATGCACTCGAGGAGATAGACGTACAACTCATTGCTCAGCTGGCCAATTTCCTCACGTGAGGCACCGGGGTCGCGCAGAAACTTGTCTTGCACGATGCGAATGACGAGCGGGGTGAGCTGCGACTTGTAGGCCGCCAGTTGGCCCGAGGACTGAAAAAACTCCAAAAAACGCAGCCGCCACGCCTCCTTGGCCGACTGCGCCGACTCCGCCGTGAGATCGCCGTTTGGGGCGTAGCCCTCGCGAAAGTCGCGCAGAATCTTCCCCGCGATCTCCTCCACCGCCACAGTGAACTCCTTTGAAACATCCACCGGGGGCCGGCTTCGCTCCGTCGCGAGCTTGCGTGTGGGGATGAGCTGTGCTGGGGTGAGGTTGGGCCGCACACGGTCGCTCGCGAGGCGGGAGAGGGTGCGCTGGAGGCCGAGTGAGATGACGGCGGTGGTTTGATACGTTGTGTAGGGGTGATTGGCGAGAGGGTCGGGGTCCTCAAAGAGGGTTGCCGGGATGCCCGACTTGGCACGCCGCGCAGAGACCTTCTTCTTTGCCCGCTCATGCTCACTTGTCGCGTCGGGCTTCGTTGGCTTCGGCGCCTCCAGGGCAACGGCGGCCTGGAGATGAAGCGAGCCAGGCTCGGCGAAGGGGGCCAGACTGACGGGGATCGTCGCAGTGAAGCGGGCGGCGTTGAGGTCCTCCCACTCCGCGGGCACCCCGGGCTTCAGCACGCGACGGAAGGCGAAGGTGAGGGGCTGGCCGCTGTTCAGGAGCATATCCAGGTAGGATTCCTGCTCTGCGTCGAGGGGGATGCGGCAGATGCATGGCGCGGGCTCACCCTTCTCGGGCAGGGCAGGTGGCGGGATCATCTCCCCAATGAGGCCGTTGATGCCGTTGGCCCCACTGACCCCACTCACGGTGCTCGCCGCCCCACTCGTGAGCTTCTTCTTCTTGCGGCTGTGCGGGCTCGCCTCCTCAGGCGGGGGAGGCGGGACGTCGGTGCGTTCGTTCGAGACCCACAAAATGACGGGCGGGGGAATTGTTGGCACTGCAGCAGAGGCATCTTGGCCAGCACCCGCGGGCGGGCTGTGAAGCTGCGTGTTGTTGGTGTTGGTGGCGGGGCTGACGCTCACGTCGTGGGCGGAATCCCCGTCAGGGAGCTCGAGGGTCTCGGGGATGTCTCGGATGGGGCTCACCTCATCCATCCCTTCCACCGACTGTGCCACGGCGAAGTCAATGTAATGTTGGTACTGCGGCATGTGTTGAAGAATGCGGCCGTGGGTGAAGACGGCGGAGGGCGGTATGACGGGGGCACGATGGGCGCTGCTCGGGCGCACAGAACCGCGACTGCGTGTCCGATCGCGTGGGGATTCCTTCTTTTCCTGCTCCAACTGTGCCTGTTCTGCCGCCGCGGTGGCTGCAGCGGCAGCAGCTGCCGAGGCGGTTGGTATTGTGAGAGAGACCTCATAACGAAACGGGTGTTGAGTGTAGGCCGGGGCATCGCCCTCACTCTTGTACCAGTCCAGTGGCACGTTGGATACCTTCTCGAGCTTCACGTCGAGGTAGTTGACGTAGTTGGGGCCCGCGGCATCGTCGGGGTTGAGGGACGGCGCGTGGTTCCTCCCCGCCCGCTCTCTGCTCGAAGACATGAGCACAGAGAGAGGCTGTTATAAGGACGTACGTGTGTGTGTGTTGTTGTTGTTGTTGGTACGTGTGCGTGTGAGCCAATGTGTGGTCTTGCAAAGAAGCGACTCCACACGACGCCCAACCACGGTAACAACTTCTGAAAATACTTGCGTGTGTGTGCGTGCGAAGCAGAGTGCAACAACAGCCAAATAATAATGGCGAACACAAGCACAAGATGAATGAAGACGTGATGAAGAAGGGCATGAGTGTATGGGTGTATATAGGCATGTGTTGTTCGCCTCATGGAGTACATGAGAGAAAGAGAGAGGTGTGTCGGTGCGTGGAGCATAAATGAAACTGGATTCTTATGACTCTCGTGCGGTGTGTGCGATACGCACGTACGCTCAACGCGAGAGGAAGGAGATGATCATGACGACTCGATGAAAAAAAAAGAGGGGATCCACGGCGTGAAACACGTGCAGCCAGCCAGCCACCCCCTCCATCGGCGTGAGAGTACCCAGGGACAGGCACCAACATGAGAAAAGACATACGTCCTCCCATCTTACGAGAAGAAAAAGAGTTGTGTTGTTGTTTTCATTTCCGTTCCCATGTGTTTTATGGAATTAGTCGAAGTCAGGATAGTTAGTTGGCCAACTCAACGAACGCACACAACGAAAAAGGTGATGAAATGGAGTGTAGGTGATGATGATGGTTCATGATGATGATGTCTGTCGTATGCCCAAACGCTGTATCGTCAAGACTACTATCCAGCACCATCATCATCATGCCCTCCTCATCTCCAGCTTATCCATCCATATCCTAGAACCACCAACCAAGCGGCAGACTTAATCGCGGTTGCGCTTCATGCCGCGGCCTCCACGACCTCCACGGCCACCGCGACCGCCACCGCGGCCACGGCCAACGTTCATCTTGGCGCGCTCAGCAATCTCCGACTCCACCTTGGTGATGATCTCCTTCTCCGTCTCGCCCTCCACCTTGGCAAGCGTGGGTTGCTTGCCATTGAGGGTGGCACCGCGCTGGGTCAGGGAGGCCACCATCTTCGTGGCGGTCTCGGCGTCCTGGAAGATGAGCACCGCCTCCTCCTTGGTGGGGGTGAAGACGTAGCGCACACCCTTCTGCTCCTCCACAGGCCACAAGGACTTCACGTCGGCAAACTTCTCAATCTCGCCACAGCCCGACACACGGAAGGTGCTGTCGAGGGGCATGGCCGGGGTCTTGAAGTTGGAGGAGGTGCTGCCCTCTCCCTCACCACCCACGCGACGTGTGCGGCCCTTGTTCTTGGCCGCGATCTCCGCCGCCTTGGAGGCTAAGTAGCTCGTCTTCATCTCCACGTGGAGCGCCACGCCGTCCATCGTGGGCGGGCTCGCCTGGAAGCGCTCGGCCTCCTCCGCAGATCCAAAAACAACGAAGACGCTGGGCTTGTGGCGGCTCTCCGGGGCAGAGTCCTTCGCGCCCTGGAAGTAGCGGCGCCACACCGCCAACACCTTGCCGTGCTGGGCGAAGAAGGTGGTGAGATCCTCGAGAGATGTCGCGGTGGGTACGGGCTTGACGTAGACGGTTTGCGCATCGGTCTGGATGGACTCGGGGAGTGCGGTGCTGCGGCGGATGGCGGTGCCTTCGGCGTTGAGGACGAGCTGCGTGCTCTCACGCAGGGCATCGGCGATGAACTTCACATCCTTGCTGAGCGCGGCGAGACGGTTGAAGGTGAGGAGAACGTCGATGGAAACGAAGCCCTCGGGGTGCTCAGCCACCTTGGACTTGAGGAAGACATCCTTGGCGATGTTCACGTCGCTGAAGTAGAACTCCACCTGACGACGAATTTTGGCAGCAAGATCAGCCATGAGTAGGTGTGTGTGTGTGTAGGTGTGTGTTGGTGTGTTATGAATGCTAAGGCAGGTATGTGCGGGTGTGGTTGATGCAAGTAATGAAGAAGGGGGAGAAGAAAAAGCATAGGTTGATGACCAGTGAATGTGTGGCCATGATAAAAAAGATGTTTAGCTCATGTGTACGTTGAGTGATGCCCACACAATGTTCTTGTGCTTGTTTTTGGAGGACACAGTCGTCCATCATCCATGGCTGAGTTATAAATTGTTTTTTTTTTTTTGGCTCACAGTTTACGTACGTTGAATCTCCGTCATCCTCCTCTCTCGACGTGTGCATGTGCGGCTGTATCTGCCCGCACAGATGAAGATATGAGGCGGAGTGAGCTGCGCAAAAGTAAGGACGCCACAACCACCATGCGGGAGAAGGACGATGTGCGTATGGCTCCGCCCCCCTCTCACATTCTGTGTGTGTGTGTGTGTGTGAGTGTGTGGGAAGCCTCCATCTCCGTCGGTCAGAGAGGAAGGATGAGTATGAACGGATAATGCGGTCGACGACGATATCGATGGATTGCGAAAAAAAAACACACTAAATTCTTGTTTGTTTTGGCACCCAACAACGGGAGAGTCCAGGAACGCCGTGCTTCTTTTGATGGAAGAGTTGACGCACATGTGGGCGTGTGCAAAGAAGGAGGAGGAGCTGTTCGTGCGTGTGGCACACACACACGCACACACACGCACACATCTACAGACATGAGCTCCTCTCACCTCGCCATCAACACACCACACCACCATGAGCACCACCACCTCCGTGCGTTTGGGGGTGCGCCAACAAGGTCAGCGACCGAGCCAAGGCGCGCGAGTCCTCCAGCGAGGTGATGAGGTACCTCCACCCACCCCCTCCATCCTCAACACACAACAAGCATGAATGAGCTACTTTTCACACACCTCATGTCTGTCTGTCAGTGCGTAGGATGCAAACGGCCTTCTTCAGTTCCGCTAGTAAGTGATGAATGAACGACGAGGGCATGTCAACGAAGGCACACCAACATTATCTTTTTTTGTGTGGTCTCGTCGCACGACCATCGCATGAGCATCTCTTTCATCTTTCTTCTTCTTCTTCTTGCTCTCTCTACTTGCTTGCCTTTGCGGCCTTGGGCTTAGGCATGGCAGAGATGAGGTTCTTCAGGAGCTTCGAGTCATCCACACGCTTGAAGACCTGCCCAGCCTGCAGAAGCACATCGTAGATACCACCAACAACCGGAGTGGGCCCAGCAACCGCCGATGTCTTGGCAGCAGCAGCCGAGGATGATGATGAAGAGCTGGCGTGGCTCTTGGTGAGAGCGAGGGCGGGCGTGGCATCGTTGTAGTCGAAGCCAGGAAGACCGGCGAAGTCGGACTTGATGAAACGGCCACCCTTGCCAGATGGGGAGAGACGGTCCACCACAGTATCATCCAAACCGGCGGCGATGCGCATGACGCTCGGGCCGCTCGCCGCGATGGCCTCTTGAAGGGAGCTTCCATAGCGTGTGCCGCTGGCGGCCTTGGGAGCAGCAGCAGAAGCAACAGGGGCGGCAGAAGCTGGAGCAGCAGCCGCAGGAGCACCCACGGCGTCCTCTGGATGATAGTTCTGCACCTTCTCCACATCCGCGGCCTCCGCCACCATCACCGCAATCGTCTTGGAAACGTCAGCCGTCTGGCCGTTTTGGCAGTAAATCTTGGCCAAGTAGCCCGCCTCAAAGGTGTTGGTGTAGTCCACGACGGCCTTGTCAGTCTGAACGGTGCAGAAGACCTCACCCTCCTTGACGAGCTCACCCACCTTCTTCTTCCACTCCACGATGGTGCCGGTTTCCATGGAGGGGGAGAGGGCGGGCATGAAGACGGCCTCGACACTCACGCCTGCCGGGGGCTCAGATGAGGTGCCGCTGGGAGAGCTGCTCGCTGGGGCAGCAGCAGCAGCAGCAGCAGGAGGAGCTGGAGCAGCTGGTGCCTCCTCTGCGGCAGCCACGGCACCGTCTGGACTGTACTCATCGGCCTTGCCCACGTCAGCGGCGTCGTCCACCATCACCGCAATCGTGGAGGCCACCGGGGCCGTCTGACCGTTTTGGCAGTAAATCTTGGCCAAGTAGCCCGCCTCAAAGGTGTTGGTGTAGTCCACGACGGCCTTGTCAGTCTGAACGGTGCAGAAGACCTCACCCTCCTTGACGAGCTCACCCACCTTCTTCTTCCACTCCACGATGGTGCCGGTTTCCATGGAAGGGGAGAGGGCGGGCATGAAGACGGCCTCGAAGTTAACGAGCCAGAAGAGTGTACGGCGCATCATTGGCAATGGGGATGATGATGATGGTATTCAGCAACACACAACAGCAACAAATAGGTGAAAATGAAGAGAAGGGTACGGTAGGGAGGTGTCTGTGCGGAAGAACGACACACAAGTAACTATGATTCTGAAGACAACTAGAAGGCTACTCATACAACAACAACAACAACAACAACAAGAGAAAGATGTGGCTTGGTAGAAGGACTCAACACCTGAATGAGTGTGCGTTGATTGTTATTGACCATGGAGTTGTTTGGATGCATCACTAGCCCAGCTTCATTCAGAAGATGGAAGAGCTCTGATGTCTTGTTGATGGCCCCGCACAACACAGCATAGTGCCGACCACACACGACGATGAACGGCGACGGTCATGGAGGTGAGGTGGGGGGGGGGCTGGGTGGGGAGATCATATAAAGGAATCGCAAACTGAAACGATGGAGCCACACACACACATGAAGAGTGTGTGCGCCTGGGCCAACAACAACAACAACAACAACAATATTCACCTTCCACAGCCCTGGACCTTCACTCGAAGATCAAATGAGGAGTAGGAAGATGATGATAACAACAAGTGAGATGACTACGGCGTAGAAGCCACGGTTTTCACTGTCCTTCAGCAGCTGAATGACGCTCTGGTTCTGACGCCTGCCTTGGTCTGCCGCACGCTCAACGTTGTCTTGGAGGTCGTTGAGCATGTTGCCATGCTCGTCTAGGGATTCACCAATCAACAGGGCGGCGTTCCGGGTGCCCATCACGGAGTGGTGGAGCTCGTCGAGCAGGTCATTCTGCTTCTTGCTCTCCGACTGGAGCTCGGCGTAGGCCATGCGGTTGCTCATGATGATGGATGAAGTGATTGGAGAGAGGAGAGAAGGTGCTCTTTATGAAGAAAGAGGTATGTAGGATGGATTCAGCTGGGTTGCTGAGTTCCTTTGTGTGTGTGTGTGTGTGGCTCTCAGTCGTAGAGGCTAGGGTCCTCAAGCCACAACGCGCGCTCTACAACAACAACAACAACAACCTCCCCACGCGCCAATCAAAGGTGAGATGTGAAAAAGATGAAGAACAGAGATATACACGTACACACAGGAGCGTCGTCCTCATCAAAGAAGAAGAAGTCGCAGCTAATTTGGTTAATCGCAAACAAGGATTTCTTTCTCTCTCCTCCTCCTTCAGCTCCACACCGCAGCAGCCCGCGCTATTCTGGCCGCTGACGTACCTGAGGCTGTTGCTGCTCCTGCTGCAACAGCTCCGTGCCACCAACTTCTTCACGAAGCCGCTTGGAGCCAACGTGTGCCCCACGCCAGTCATGTGGCAGCACAACAGAAACTGCTGGTGTTGGTGGTTGTGGTGCTACCACTGGACCATCTTCTGTGCGTGGCCGCGGCTGCCAGTGCGCCAACATCATCTCTTCCTCGCAGGGAAACGACGTGGGGGCGGAACGTTTGCGATCTGCATGAAGGGTGCCACCCTCCACAGCCTCTGGGTGCCATGTGAGAAGCAGCGGTGTTGTTGGCCGAGTCTCTGGAGAGCTCCACGCCGCCGCCGCCGTCGCCGCACGTCGAGCGAGAACACGTTGTAGGCGATCCGCAGGAAAGTGAGAGGGGTGGCCGAGGAGATTGGGGGGCAGAAGGACGGTGATGGAGGTCGGCGTCTTTTGTGGCTGAGCATCATCATCATGTGCCAATGATTGTGAGGATGAGAGCCACCTCCATTGTTGGCTTTCTTCATCCTCGTTGTGGTGGGTGGCGAGAGCATCATCATTATTATCATCATCATCCACGATCGCATGCGGGGTGGTGAATGGAGGTGAGGCATCTACGCAAGGCCACGTTGGCTGACCATTCCAGCCCAGCGACTCCTCATCACCGTACGCCCAGCCCAACGACGTCGCGCCACCATCCATAGCGTAAGGTGCTTCACCAGATGAGCTCTGCATGTTGTTGTTGTTGTTGTTGTTGCACCCGAGGGATGGATCGCCGTCTGTAGAAGTGAGCCACCACGTATGTGCAGCAGGTGGCTGAGGGGCACCACCATCGTTGGCGTAGTTGGCACCAAACATCTCGCCACAGCTAGAATATGTGTTGCGGAACGTGTAGAAGGATAAGAGTATGTGCGTGTGTACGTGAAGGGGGAGGCTGTTGGCAGTTGTGTGCTGCTGAGCGAAGGAAGACGTATGGCCAATCAATAATAATAAGAAAAGATGTTGTGTATGTATATGAGGTGAAGTGGTTGTGCAATGGACCTCGCGAAGTATTCCGAGGTCGGATGTTGCTAGTGTGGTGGTGCCTGCCAAGGACAGCCAAGAATGAAAAGAAAAAAGAAGAAGAAGAAAGGTGAAGGTGTACCACAGCTCCACGCAGGGGGGTGGGGTGGGGTGGGACATTATGAGATCAGAAAAAAACAATGCACGTGTTGTGTGTGTTTTATTGTTGTTGCCAGACTTGCTGACGGCCACTACCCTCTGGGATCATCATGGCGAATGGATGCCAACGTGTGTGTGCGTGCATTGGCGGAGGTGGAGGTGTGCTCCTCCTTCTATGCAGATGACCTCCACCGCACACCTACACACCCTGCATCTTATGCGCACACAAGCAGCTGAAGACGGCCGAGCTCCGACACCGCTGCCACAATGTTGCCACAACCCGCCATCCCGCGCAGTCCATCGCTGCCCGGGGTGATGATGGCCGTGGAGGGCTCCTTCATCAACACCGCCTCTCCATTCGCCCGAAACATGACGGCCTGGCAGTGATAGTGCTCCGACACATCGTTGCCACGTGGGGTGTGTGAGGGCAGAGCTCCGCTGGGGTCATAGCTCCACGTCAGGAGTGGGCCCGTCAAGCTGCAGGTTAGCAGGTCGGTGCTGTAGGGTGCGTGCATCCCAGACACCACGTGCGGGCTCGACTTGCCTAGGCTCACCACCACCTGCGCTGCGGCCTCATCCGCGGCACGGCGGAGGTCCCAGACCACCACAGCTCCACCTTCCGTACCAACCATCAGTTGATGATCGCGCACGGTGAGGGCGGTGAGACGATCGTGTGGGCTCCACCGCCACGCCCGACGCACCGCGGCGTTGCCGCTCATGGCGAGGTTTACCTCCACGACGGCGTGGTGGCAGAGGAGGAGAACCGCATCGCCACGCCCGGGGAGGGCGGCCATGGCGGTGACGTCGAAGCCCGACACCGCGGGCAGCACCAACTGCCGCACCACACGTCCACGAAGACCGCGGAGCTCCACCACCTGCACCGCCGCCAGCCCACGACCACTGTTGTTGTTGTTGTTGTTGTTATTGTTGTTGTTCTGCTCGTCTGTGGTGGAGGTGCAGCTCCCTGCCGCGACGATGTAGGTAGATGGAGGTACCACCGCACCATCCGATGCCACGGGCGAGCCAATATGCTGCACGTCGAGCGCCACAGCGGCTGACCAACGCACCGAGGAAACATCATCATCCCTCATCTCTTCAATTGGCCGAGGAAGTCGGCGGTACTGCAGCTGGCCACGACGGGGATGACCGGCGGCACAGCCATCGCCCACACTGGTGCCAGCCTTGGTGGAGCTCTCTTCTTCCGCATCTTCATCCTCCTCCTCCTCCTCATCATCACTGGGCTGAACCACCTCACGATGGAAGAGGTATGAGATGCTGCTGCCGTCAAAGGCCTCGCCATGCACCACCACCACGACCTCCGCCAAGTCGGCGCTGAGTTGTGGCACGGCGGCGTACACGTTGGCCACTCCGGCCACAGGCACCTCGAGCACACGGAGTGGCGCGGCATCATAGTTGGGTGTGTTAAGCTCCACGACAGTGAAGGTGGCGGGCTGACCGCGCCTGCGCGCATCCTCGTTGGTGGCGTAGATGACGGTGGCAATGACGATGTGCTCCTTCATGTGGTGGAGCACCTCCACTTTGCGGGGCTCCTGCTGGAGCTCACACTGTGCGACGCGGTGAAGCATGAATGTTGTGTGTGTGTGTGTGTACGGGGTGGATCTAAGCTGCACGTTGAGAAGTACCTTGACAACAGATATACTACAACACATACATGACAACCACAAAGAGGGAAGACAGACAACACATATATATATGTGTGTGTGTGGGCAAGTACAACAACACAATCGATGTTGCTGAATGACGACGTTGACCACGTCTTCACTACAGTAGTGAGTATGTATTGTTGTTGTTGTTGTTGTTTTTCATTAACTTCGATTTATACGTGGTCGTGTTTGGTTATGTGTGGGTCTCAGTCGTCCATGTCAATGTCAGGGATCTCATCCATGTTGTCCTCGGGCTCCACATACTGCGGCCGTGAGGATGATGAAGGAGCTGTGGCGGTGGTGGCAGGAGCCACTCGTGCCACAGGTGCCGCCACAGAAGCTGTTGTTGCTGTTGTTGTTGTTGTGGCAGTGGGGGCATTCGTCAGTGGAGGTGCAACCGCCATGGGTGGTGCTGCCACAGAGGGGCGTAGAGCGCTGCCCTCGGATGCGGCGTATGGCGCCAGCTGCTGACGTGGCACCATGGAAATCACGGGAGCGGCGGCAGGTTGCACCACGACAGGCACATCCACGGCAGGTACGTACACCTTGCGACGTGGCTGCTCCAACTCCGTCTGTGGTGGCGTGTAGGCTGGGAGCACCGCGGGATGATGCAAGCGATGAATGAGCTGCTGCAACTGTGCGGTGGCGGCGAGCACCTCGGCATAGACGGCAGCGGAGGGAAGTGGCACCTGAACCTCCTCACCTGTTTCAGATGAAGGAGCTTGCACCAAGAGCCCACGATGCAGGCGTTGGTGCATCTCACGAATCCACCGCATCGCAACATGTGTGATGGTCGCCGGCACCGGTGAGAGGACGTTGAGGAGGGCGTGGAGGAGCTGCACACAGGCGGCCTGCCACGCCGTGGGAACGCGCCACCGCCGCAACGCCTTGACATCGGCCCCGACCTCATTCTCCATCGTGGCGCTGGCGTAGGATTGTGATGGGCTTGTGCTGGTGCTGGGCAGCCCGCGGAGGAGGTCCTTGGCATCGATGAAGTGAAGCATTCCCTGCTCCACCACCTCCAAGGAGAAGCGCAGCGCGAAGGAGGTGAGGCCCGCACGTGGAGGTAGTTGGGGCCCAAGGGCGTAGACGAGGTCGGCCATTGCACGGAGCTTCCGCTGCACACACAACACGTAAAAGTGCCGGTCAGGTGCCAACAATCGGCTCTCCACCTTGCGTGCTACCTCCTCTGTTGTTGTTGTTGTCGTGGTGGTTGTGCCGCCATCGGCGAGGAGCTCCGGCTGCATCACCTCCGGCACCACACAGGCCGCCTCGAGCATGAAAACACCGGGGCTGTGCAGCACCACCTCCACCACCTCCTCGAGCAAACGTGTGGCGCCGCCACGGAAGAGGAGGCCAACGAGTGCCGCGACTTCCCAGCATTCTGCGCAAGATAAGAGCGGTGTTGTCATGGCGAGCGTGAGCCGTTGCACCACATCCTCCACCACAGGAAGCATCTGCAGGCCAAAAGCGGTGAGGGCAGTGGCGAGGCTGCGGTAGTGCGGCGCGGCCATGGCGGCGAACATCTCAAACGCCTTGGCGTTGGCGGCATCGTCGGCACGTCCAGCGGCACGTTGACGGGCCACGTGTTCGTGTGCTTCTCGGGCGATGGCGTCGAGGGCGGCCAAGGTGGCATGAAGGACCTCCTGCGAGGTTGTGTGTTTCTGCACCACAGTGAGTGTGGTGGTGGTGGCGGCATCACCACCACGTGCAGCGGCGTTCTCTGCTCCGCCCGAGGTGGAGGACCGACTACGCTTCTTGGCCATCGGGCAGTGTTGTTGTTGTTGTGTGTGTGCGGATGAAACCCCACACGAGCTACTGATGATGCACATGATATGCATGAAAAAACAACAACACAAACACATGTTGTGTGTGTGAGAGAGAGATGGAAGCGAGAGAGGGATGGATGATGGGTATGTACGTATCTGGTGGCATACCTCCCAAACGGGGCAACAGCAACAACAACAACAACAACAACAACATCATCATCATCATCATGTGTGTGTTTTGATTGGGAGAGGTGAGGGCCACGATGGCCCCTCCTGTCGTGGGACGAAAAAAACAACAACAACAAACCAGCGATAGGGATGGATGAGTGAGTGGGAGTGGAGATGTGTGTGTGTGTGTGTGGCGAGGGGGAGTGGCACTACTTCTTCTTCTCTTCCACGATGCTCTTGACGTGGGTGGAGCTCAGTACCTTCTCGTACATTTGCAATGCCATGTGCAGGTCCCGCGGGGTGGCGAGGGTTGCCTCATCCACCGTGAGTGGCCCCGTCGGTTGAGCATCCACGAAGAAGTCGGTCTTGCAGTACACGAGACGCTTGCCCATCTTATCAATGGTGCTCACCACCACCACACGCTCGCCCTCCCGCAGTGGCCGCACCATCTGCGATTGGATGCTCACCGAGACGTGCACGTTGAAGGCGGGCAGGAGCCGCTCCATCACGTGGAGGGAGTTGCAGCTGTCGCAGGTGGCGGTGGCGAAGCCAAAACTGAATTCCTTCGCGGAGGTGCGGAGATTGGCATCGCAGCTCCCCGGGGTGATGGTGAGAGGGAAGGCCATCATGGCGGCGATGGAGGTGCCTGGCCGACGTGGATTAGGCTCCAACGCCACCTTGACAGACTCTGGCTTGAGGCCGAGGACCTCCACGTTCATCTTGGTGATGGGGTTATCGCAAATGAAGCGGTGAAAGTGCTCCGCGAAGGTGGGGCTGTGCTGCAGCACAGGCACCCAGCAGGCTTGGCGGGTTAGCATCGCGGATTGGGCTTGGGATATTGGTGTTGTGAGTACAAACAACAACAACAACAACAACGAGGTTGGAGCAAGTCTGTGGTGTGTTTGTGTGTGTACGCGAGTGGGAGCGGGAGGACCGTGCCGTACCGCTGAGCTCTACACGCAACACAAGAACAACAACAAAAAGGAGAGCATCGAGAGAAGTGGAGCTATTCATGAAATGGATCAGAGAGCACAGGTGAGCTGCATCATGTACGTACATGCACGATGGAGGCATCCATCTCACACATCAACATCCAGATTATGACGAGCGCAAACACTGACCATTATCATCATAATAGCGTGCCACCAGCGGATGGCATCAGATACGTGGGAAGAGGAGGAGGAGGAGGAGGAGGGAGTGGGAAGTCTGGATGGGTGCCGTGTGATTTGCACACTCATTGCGTCGCACAACACCAACAACACCGACAACAGCAACCTATGCCCCTCCTGAAGCGGCCTCACCACATATTCCATGGGAGAGGGGAATAGGTCCATCAACGCACACACACACACACGCGTGCATCATCATATGACAACTCGTTCGCCTTGTTATTGTTGCGCGCACTGCACCGTCTGTGCGCCACCAGGGAAGCCTTGATGAAAACCGTGCTGCTGCTGCTGCCGCTGCCTCCACTGCGCCTGTGCGTAGCCTTCATCATCATCATCTTCGCTATCATCGTCAGTTACGTCTTCGTACTCATCCTCGTCGTCATTGCCGCCCGCGGCACGTGTGGTGGAGGCTGTGCCTCGATCCTGCGGGCGCAAGAAGGTGAAGCGATTCACGTGCATCTCCTCCGCCTCACGACGTACACCAGGACGAGTTGGTCGTGGCATCAGCTTCACTTGTTGGCCGCCCATCAAGGGGAGCTTGCTCGGCTGGCCGAAGCACTCCGCGATGCTCTCAATCTGGTGTGTTGGCAACGAGTTGGGCCACTCCACGTTGAAGTGTACGTAGAGGTTCCCACGCTGCGTGCCACCCGTGTTTGGCTGGGGCATACCTTCACGGTAGATGCACCACGCCGCATCAGCCGATACCACCTGCCCAGGACTTGGCTTGAGGAGCAACATGCGGCCATCGAGCTGCTCCACGGGCAGCTCAAAGCCACACAACGCCTCTTGCAACGTGAGGCGGTAGTCCATGAGGAGGTGCGAACCTACACGGCGGAAGTGCGGGTGTGGCCGTTGTGCCAGGAAGATGAGCACATCACCAGCTAAGCGTACCCCAGGAACCTGATCGCCATCTCCCGTGAAGCGCACCATATCATTCTTGGCAGCGCCACGCTCCACCACCACACTCAGCATGATCTTCTCTCGACGGGTGCGCTTGCCAGAACACCCACGGCAAACATCTGCGGCCTGCGTGCACTGACCTTCACCACCACACTTGCTGCACTCCACCTGTTGTTGTTGGTAGAAGCCAGGGAACACCTGACCAACACGCACCTCCACGCCATGGCCACGGCACACCGGGCAGGTCTGGCGCGTGGCACCAGGACGGACACCTTCACCGGAGCAGTCGCTGCACAGACGTGTACGTGCCACACTCACCTTCTTGGTGGTGCCGGTGTAGAAGTCTTCCAGTGGCAGCTCCAGCTCATGCACGAGGTCGCGTGGTTTGGGCTCGCCACGTTGCCGGCTGCCGCCACCAAAGAAGGCTGAGAAAATGTCGCTAGCGTCGGCGAATCCGTGGCCGCCACCACCGGCACCCGCACCACCTTCCAAGCCATCCTTGCCGTACTTGTCATAGACGGAGCGCTTATCGGAATCGCTCAATGTTTCGTAGGCGTGGCTGATGCGCTTAAACATCTCCGCGGCCTCGTTGTCACCGGGATTCTTGTCGGGGTGGTACTTGAGCGCGAGACGTCGGTAGGAGCGTTTGATCTCATGCTCTTCGGCATCCACCTCAACGTGGAGCACCTCGTAGAACTCTGTTTCCTTCACCATGGTTGCCGGAAAGAAGAAGAAGAAGAAAAAAACAACAACAACAACAACAAGAAAAACGGCGGTGTTGGTTGGTTAGTCTGCCTCACACACACAAAAGATGATTCTTGGAATGTGTGGTTGGCACAGCAGAAGAAAAACAGAAGAAGAAAAGAGGGGCGGTGTTTTGGTGTGTTTGCTACTGGTGCCTTAGTACTCACACACACGCACACACAACTGATATACCGACTACTATCAAGAACAACAACAACAACAACATGAGAGAGAGAGAGAGAGAGGATTGGTTCCAAGGATGGAGGAGCATGCGCAAGTGTGCAGATGGCAGCAGGAGTGTGCGCGTGCAGAAGAGGAGGATTGAGCAGCGGAAGAAAACACACACAAAAAAAACAACGTAGCAGAAAAAATAAATGTGAACGATTTATTTCAGCATCGGCGGCCAGAGACTGCCGCCGAGTGCTGTGTGAGTTGCTGCATCGATGATGGCGAAGACACACGCCGAGGACGATGATACGTCCCTGCGACTGATGTCGTTGATGATGGTTGTTGTTGTTGTTGTTGTTGTGTAGCAACATCATTCATCTTCTCCGTGACCAAATACGCGTGCATCACCTCATCTGTGTGCTGCTCCATCAAGGAGAGATGGCGCTCCAACAGGGCATCGCCAAAGTGTTGTGCGGCCAAGAGCGCCGCCCGTAGGGCCTCATTCTCGCGCGCGAGGTGCTCTGCCGTGGGTCGGAGTGTTGCCACCAGTGCCTGGAGCTCTACACATTGAGCTGCATCGCCAACGTGTTGCTGCACAAGAACCTCCTGTGCCTGCTCCACCGCCTTCTGCCGTTCCATGGCAGATTGCAGCGCCACGGCAAGATCCACCGCTTTGCTCTCCAGCGCCTCCAAAAACATCTCCCGATTCGCTGCGACCTCACCTTCACTCACTTCAACGAAGGTGGATGTAGATGATGACGGTGGTGGTGGTGTTGCGGATGATGATGTTGTGTGCGGTTGTTGTTGTTGTTGTTGGATGCGGTAGCTGGCATGGCGTTGTTCCCACGATGCGTTGAGAGCCTCGCTCAAACGCAGCGATTCACGGAGGGCGGCGCACTCAGCCTGGCTTGCCACCCAGAGCTCCGCACCTTCCAAAACCATGGCCGTGGCGTCGCGCAGTTGTGCCGTGGAGGCTTCCCACTCACTGCGATGAGCGGCGTAGGTGGCCTCAAGACGCTCCGCCGTGGCACGCGCAGATGCCGCCTCATGGCGGAGCTCTTCCGCACTACGCCGTGCCTCATCGAGCTCACGCACTTGATGGCGCAGTTGCTGATGTGTGGCAGCCAGCCGCTCCGTGAGCTGCTCCACGTGTGCCACACGCACCACAAGTGGGTTCCACTGTTCCTCGAACAGCTTCACCTCTGCGCGAAGAGCATGGTTGGTACGCGTGAGGAGCTGCCGATCTTCATCACCTCGACGTTGGGCAGCGGCATAATCGCGCAACGTGGCTTCGTGCGCCGTCTGTTCCGCCTCCATCGTGGCGATGCGTCTCTCGAGGGCCAACTTTTGTGCCGCGACCAACGCCATCGCCGTTGTGAGGCTCTGCCGCTCCGCCTCCGCCGAGGCCAGTGACGCTTGCACCGCAGCCACACGCTCTGTGGCCTCCGCCAGTTGTTGCGCATGAAGATGCAACTGCGATGAAATCGCCACGTTCTTCACGTCGGCTGCCTCCGCACGTGGCAGCTCGGCAGGTACATGTGAGATCAACGGAGGGCTGCGTAGGCCGTTGCGAAGGGTGCGAAGGTGCTGCACCACCACGCCATCATCCTCGATGAGATTCATTCGTTGTGGGATGAAAAACCACCGTGTGTGTGAGTGTGTGGCTATGGAGTTATGCTATGTTCGTGGAGGTGCCCCACACACGCCACTGAGTACGAGCAAAAAACAAAGACGAAGAAGGTGATGATGAAGAAGAACAAGTGTGTGCGCGCGGGTGGATTCATCACGAGCACAAGCATGCTTGTACGTGGTTGGTACCCTCCATAACCAAGCAAATTGTTGCTCGTTGCTCAGTCTTTCAAGACGAAACAGAAGTATGCAAGAAGGGGAGTAGGGTGCGTGTTGGTGCGTGTTGCGGAAGCAGCACCACACATCAGCACCAGTTGTTGGTCTCGGTAGAAGAAGTGGGATGATCAGCCCCCCCATCGCACATGCAGATGGAGATGCGGTATGTGTGGCACACACCCACACAACAACAACAACAACAACAACAAAACAATCCACCAGGAGTGCAGAACCCGCTGAGCCAGCGACGTACAGAAGGAGTAAGTGCATCCATCAAGATATAAGATGATGATGATGATGATGGGAGTACCACCATCAGCTGCATGTGTGTGTGTGTGTGTGTGCTCCATCCATCAGCGCAACAGCCCCAGCCCACTACACATCAATGGCCTCCCAACGTGAATCCACGCTCTGCCGACTACGAATGTAGGCGATGGTGTTGCGATACATGAGGCGTGCGGCGAGATAGGTTTGACGATGCTCCGCCGAGAGCGCCCGCCCTTCCTCCATCGGTGAGGTACTCGTTGATGCCTCCACGTCGTGCTCCTGATGCACCCGATCCGTTGCCTCACGCACCTGCTCGAGCACCGCATTGATGGATGGCACATCCACGCAAGCACACTTGGCGGCGAAGAAGTGAAGATGCAGGTTGAGCACGTCCACGTATATCGCGAGCTGCAGCACCGCACCCAGGTGGCGCGCAATCTTCGTCGAGCGCACCAAACACTCCATGATGCGTTGTTGTGCCTCGTCAGAGAGCTGCTTCTTGGCGAAGAGGTTGGCACACTGACCAATCATCCGCGCTTGATCCGCCTTGCGTACCAACTTGGCGCTGTACTGGCAGAGCTTCGTTGCCAGCACCTCATAGTTCTCCTCCGACATGTGTGCGAGAGCGAGGAGTGTGTTGATGAGGAGGACGAGCTGCTCCATCTGCTCTCGTGCATCTGCGGCGTAGAGTTGGTAGTGCGAGAGGGCCTCCGTGAGGAGGTCGTAGGCCAGCTCCTCCAACTGGCATGCATCGGCGGCAAGCGCGGTGGCGAGGAGGTGTGGCAAACCACGCAGAGAGTGTTCGGCAACCAAAACCTCCACCACACCTCTGCCTTCACCATCAAAGAGGTTGCGCAGTGCCTGTTTGGCAGCAGCTCGACGTTCGTCTTCGTCCTGGACCTCTTCTTGATCCATCATTAGCCGACGTGCAGCAGTGGTGTATAGATGCACCAAGGTTGGGTAGGTGGCGAGCTGGCAGGCGGTGCCACACCGCGCGAGAAGATCGTGTGCGGCGCGGATCATGCGGAGATGGGTGGAGGGGTTGGCATGGTGCAAGAGATGAAGCATCTGCGCCACGGTACGAAGGTTGGCACTGCGTTCGCTGCTTGCCGCTGCCATCGTCGTGGATGATGGATTCTGTGGCTGTGCCACGTTCGTCTCCTCTGCACCCGCAATCACCTCCAGCCACCACAACAACTTATTGCTCTGCTCAACGGAGGAAACAACGGCGGTGGAGGGGCGTGCGCGGTATCGCTGCAAACTCACGCGGCAGAGCTCCAGCGCGATGGCCTCCCGACTTGATGCAGAAAGGCGCTGCAACATGGATTCGCAAACCTCAACATCGTTGTTTTCTTCCATGACGTTCATCTTTTGAAGTGCGAAGAAGAGGAGCCGCTCGACGGCCTGCGAGGCAGCGTCGGGAAGGGGCGGAAGTGGCCGAGCTGCCATGAGGGAGCTCCCGGAGAGCTCCATCGTGAGATGCCCGGTGCCATCGTTGGCCATGATGATGGTGCTTCCTTGCGCGGTGGGCGGGGCAGGGGCGTCAAGGTGCGGGAGGGAGGAGGAGAGGGAGGCCTCCACTTGTGCAGCCATGGGCGGCGTGGCACCATCTCCATCTGCTGCTGCGTTGTTGTTGTTGGTGAGGTTGGTGGTGGATGCGGCAGCGGACGCAGTTGCCGAAGGTGGCGCCGATGCACGTGCATCTGCATGGCGCGTTTGCTTCCGTAGTGGGAGCGTCTCATAGCCACTTCCGGTACCTAGTGTTGGTTGCTGATGGAGCTTCAGCGCCACACGCTCGAGGATGGAGCGGAGGTGCGTCTCCTTCGCCTCTGGTGTGGTGGCGAGATGCATCCCCGTCTTGGCAAGATGGAGCATCGCCCGTACGTAGCTCGTGATGGAGAGCGGAGTTGGTGGTGGCGCACGCACCGCACGGCGAATATCGCGGTCGTAGTCAAAGCGCGGATCATTGCCGCGTGCGTAATAAAACGGCGCACGCTCCATCGTGGCGATGCAGGTGGGAAGCATCTGCTCCAGACGCGTCTTGGTCGTGGCATCCACGGCAGCTCCAGCTTCATCATCATGTGCTGCTGCTGCTGCTGCGTCTTCCTGACGCACCACGTCGGCGTAGTCGCGCAGACGATCCACCAACAAGAGGAGCAGCGGCACACAATCAACGTGCGTCACGAGGCTGCAAATGGCCTCGAGGAGCTGATCCAGCGTGGCGAGGTGGTAGTCGTCGGAAAAAACCTGCACAATCACTTCAAAGATGTACTGCTGTGCCATGGCCTCGCGGTATCGCAACATGGTGAAGATGATTTGTGGCAGAATGATGGTGGCGTAGTCGTGCAGGCTCACCCCTTCGAGCTGGGAGAGGCGCACCACATTCATCCCAACCAACACGCGGAGCTCATCGCGCTCCTGACGTGTACGCCGGTAGCCCGTGGAGCTTCGATCGTGGTTCACGGGCACCCCATAGCCCTTGGCCTCCATCCGGATCCATAACCACACCATCTCATCAAAATTCTTCAGGAGGAGCTCCGAGGTGGCGAGCACACCAGCTCCCTCCACCGAGGGCAGGCCGTTGCCTGGTACGCGATTCTTAATCATGGAGAGCAAAAAGTGGCGCAGAAAGATGCCATGAGTGGGCTGCTGCACACCCTTCAGCATCTCCAGGAGGTCGTGGAGGATGGTGAGGGCGGGTTGCTCCTCCGTCTCCATCCATACCGCTCCCACCACAACCAACAAGTACAGACGTGGCACAATGGCGCCGGTGTACTGCACGTACTCATACATGAAGCTCATGCTCTCACGCTTCTCCTGCCACTCCTCCTGCACCACAACCTCGTACTGCTGCAGCTCCGAAAAGACCTGCACGTAGAGCTCGTAGTAGTTCTGAGGGCTCAGCAACACCGTACTCAGCTCAGAGAGGAGCTCCACCATCGCCCGTGTGGCGCGCATGAAGGTAGAAGATGTACCATGGCCAACCTCACCTGTGGTGATGATGGCCGCCTCGCCGTGAAGAGGGTCGGCGAGGAGGCCATGGAAGATGGCGGCCTTGTGCTTCACGGCCGCGCACGCCTCGCCGAGCCACTTTTGCTGCGATTGCTCGGGTGTTAAGACGGGCACCGTGAGTGAGGCCACCTCGGGCAGTGCGGCTGTTGCTCCAGTGCTATCCAAACCGTAGGGCATCGTGTACATGCCAACTCCGTGTGAAACTCAAGTGAGTGTGTGTGTGTGTGTGAGTGTGTGTGTTGTGTAGCTCACTCCTCCGTAGTGCCAACCTAGTGTGTGCGCGTTGAGTGTGTTTGGGGGAGGATGATTGGTTGCTGGAGTTGGTGGATGAAGGAGATATGAAGAGACGAAACAATGAATTTGGCACACACACACACGCACACAAGACTATCAGCTACACTACACATGCAAGTGAGTACGCACACGTAGAGGCATTATCATCCGAGCGAGCTACTCAGCTCAGCCGGCAGACTGGGAGCCTACCCGCCACGCTGCGCTGCGCAGCCAACAACATAATTCTAGGCTCTAATCACGTTCTTCCTCCCCCTCTCGTACATCAGCACAATGAAACAACAACAACAGAAAAAAAAAACTCACGCACACCCCGCCCTCACGTACACATACACGCATGTACGTACTCGCCACGTCGCAACCTCACTTCATTCACCCACACGACACAACGTGGTGAAGCACGTAGTGCTTGAATAGGTTGTGGCAACTGCAACAACCATCAAGGAAGGAGGCGTTGTGCCACAAGGTGGGAATGCCATCCGTGGGCCATCTTCACAACCGCCAACCGTCGCTCGGTGTGGTTGCGATGGATCTCCACCCGCAAAAAAAGAATAACATAAATGTATAACACAAGAAGAAGAGAACGGAATCATGGAAGGACGACGGAGGGGGATCTTCTTCGTCAAGGTGGGATATACCGCCCACGACGTGTATATGATCATCATCATCATCACCAACAACCACATCATCTCATATTCACTGTGTGGCGTTGTGAGTTGTACGCCACGTGTGGTCCGCTCGGAGTTGTGTTGTTGCAAACCTTCAACAGCAAGAGACTCTACAGGTCGTACACCGCCTTGGCCTGCTCCTCCGTGATGTGCTGATAGCCCTCCAACGACCTCATCACCTCAGTTACGCACATCTCCAGCTGATGTTCCTGCTCCTGACTGAAGTTGTACGAGTGAAGACGGAGAATGTGGGAAGGAGCTGCCCCATGTGGGCCATCCTCACGCACAAAACGTGGCCGAGTGAGGAGTACATGAGACATGGCCGTTGCTTGGCCATTCATGGAGGCCAACTGCTCGGCGCCACCACAACAACGCATGAAGATGGCCTCGGAGAGGTGCAGAAGCACCACATCACTCACGTTCCCGGAAACGTGGAGCTCCGTGGGGTTCAGCTCGTAGCGCACCACGACCATCTTTTGTGCGGGCTGCTTCGCAACAGCGGCTGCTGTTGGCGAAGGAGGTACCACAGCATCGGCAGAGGTGGTCGATGGCATCTCCGCCACCACCGCTGCTCCTGCAGCCACATCTGCCGCGATGTGCTTCGGTGTTGTTGCGTGCTCCACCACGTCGTGCTCCACCTCATCCTCTTCTGGTGCAACAGCCGATGGCGATGGAGGTACCAGCTCCGCCTCTTCTTGTTGGTCGTTGTGGTGTACGTTGCTGCTGCTGATGCGCCCAATACTGGCATGGAGAGGTGGCCGATCCATGGATGCCGAAGGGCTCAGCCGCGCGGTGCTGCTCGTTGCCACCGCCTCCGCCACCACAATACGCACCGAGCGATAGCCGTGGAGGAGGATGCTGCGGATGAGGTGCTCCATATCGCGCTGGGATTCAATCGGGCGAAGCGGCGCGCGGTGGAGGCCCGTTGGGCTCACGGCGCGACGCGAAACGGGGCGTGCAGGGCTGCCACTCACTCTGCCATCGGCGGAGGTCTTGGCCTGGTGGAGGCTCGTCATGCTGTAGATGGAGCTCGCGGCGAGGGAATCATGGCGAAGCAGAGATTGGCCACACACCTCATCCACTCTGGCGGAGCACAGCGCGTCAGGCGGGAGGATGCGGTAGGCGAGACGGAGTTGGCGGTGGCGGCGCACACCCGTTGCGGCACGCACCAGCTCCAGCAGCTCCTGGCGGCTGAGTGGGGGATCGCCAATCGGGATCTGCACCTCACCGCGTGGCTCACTGTCTCGGTCAACGACGAAGAGGGTGGCGGAGAGGAGGCCACAACCGCCAGGTTTGCACGATGCACGATCATGTTGCAAGCGCTCCTGCTCCGCCAAGGAGTTCAAGCCCGTGAGTTGTTGGTAGTGTAAGCGATGGAGGAGCTCTTCATCATACCACAGCATAATGAGCTCCGCCTGCACCAACAGTGGGGCAGATGCAATATCGGTTTCATCCACCTCACCCGTTGGCTGCTTGGCGGCGCGCTCCTCATCGCGTTCCTTCGCGAGGATCTCCACCAAGGAGCTCCACTGACGTTGGTTGGTGGCAACGATGGAGCCGAAGGATTTGGTCGCGACCTCCAAGGCTGGGCGCCCCTCCAGCCGCAGCTCCGCGTGCTGTTTGCCTTCAAGAACGCCATCGGCAAGGTGGTGCAGCTTGTGGCGCATGAGGCCATCTCCATCGATGCGCTCGCCATGGAGGATGCGATGGACCATCTCCACAGGAAGACGCACCGCCGGAAGTGTTTGTGGCGGTGATTGCGCTGCCTCCTCCGTTGTTGTGGGGTGAAAGGGCAGAAAAGGTGTGCCACGCTGGAGCAAACGCTCGGCGAAGAAGAAGATCATCGAGGGCTCCGCCACCTCCATCCTCCACGGGCCGTAGCTCAAGGAGATGTTGTGCGCTATGTTGGTTGTTGTTGTTGGCTGTTGCAACATGGCATCCATGGACTGGATGTCGGTAGGTGTGGCCATCTGTGCGAAGAGGTATCGATAAGGAATATCCAAGATGATGTTGTTATTGTTGTTGTTGTGTGCGTGCGTATGCGCACCAACACTTCCTCTCCGTAAACACGAGTATTCAGAGCGTTACAAACGACAGACCCGGTTAATGTGCGCTGTTGTTGTTGTTGTGTGTTGTTGTTGTTGTTGTTGTGTGTTGTTGTTGATGGAGCGAGCACAACCCAAGCACACCACTAAAAAGAAGAATCTGAAAGGAGGAGGAGGGGGAGAGAGAGACGCATGATGAATGAAGCTGAGGATGCATGCTGTACCAGTTACGTGGTGCGTCGGTGCTGTTGTTATTGATGTTGTTGTTGTTGTTGTTGTGTATGGCCATCCATCCAATGGCATGGATGCTTCTACCAGTTGCTAGCCACACCATCTCTTCAATACGCCATCACCATCCACACAGGAAATACGAAAAAAAAAGAACGTTATTGTGTGTGTGTGTGTAGCTCAGTATGCCGCCACAGATGCTGCTCCTGCCTTGGGGCTGTTGTTGCCGCTGTAGAGCCCGCGTATAACCGCCGCCCGCACACGCGTCGGCGCATGAACGTAGGGCATCGCGCTCGATGGCCTAGTTCGTCCTGCACGTGTACCTCCAACGAGTGCCGTGGACCACACCGGTGGAGCATCCAAAGTTGGTGATGACGTTGATGTTGGTGATGCTGGTGGGCGTGGAGGTGGTGAGCTTGTTGGGCGGCTGGAGGAGTTCAGGCGATCACGAAAGGTGTAGGCCGATGCAGGTCTGGCCATCATGTACGTCGCGGCACGCGTGGAGGTGGAGGACGCTGCCACGGTTGGTGAGCGGCCACGCAGTCGTCGGAGAAGCCGGCCAGCGGCACCGGCGGCGGTGAGGGAGGCGTCGAGCACCGCGGCATCGAAGAGTGGCCGACGAAAGGTTGCGGGCGCGGAGGATGGCGGTGGTGGAGCAGCTGGGGCAGTTGCTGTTGCTGTTGGTGGTGGTGGGTGTGCTGGCGATGCTGCTGGGGTTGGAGTAGCAGCAGCAGCAGTAGTAGCTGCTGCTGTTGTTGTGTGTGTTGCTGCTGCTGGGGCTGAGGGAGTAGCAGTAGTTGTTGTTGGAGGGTGTGCTGGCGATGCTGCTGTTGTTGGAGTAGTAGTAGCAGCAGTAGTAGTAGCAGTAGTAGCTGCTGTTGTGTGTGTTGCTGCTGCTGGTGCTGAAGGAGTCGCGGTAGTTGTTGTTGGTGGGTGTTCTGGTGATGCTGCTGGTGCTGGAGTAGTAGTAGCAGTAGCAGTAGTAGTAGTAGTAGCTGTTGTTGGTGTAGTGGTTGGTACGAAGCAGAACACACGCGCAGTGCGTCCTCGCGGTGAGGAGGTCGCAGATGCTGGATGCTGCTGCAGTGATGAATCCTCTGCGCGAAGGAGTTGGTGGACCACCTCGTGATCATGGGGGCTGAGGAAGCGCTCCATCGCTGTTCGTCGTCGCGGCGTGGAATGTGCGGCGGGCACGAAGACCTCCGTGATGGAGTTGCCGCCCATGCTCTCCATGGAGCTCGCGGGCGGCTCCGTGTGGCTCGGATGCCGAGAAGGTGAGCTATCCTCCACATGATGCGAAAGGTTGTTGGCACCACCAGCTACAAATGTGAAGGTGATGGGTTTTTGTTGTTGTTGTTGTTGTTGTTGGTGATACGGATGGCCAGTGAGGCTCGGAATTGATCCGCTAGCGTTGAGTTTAGCGTGTGGCGAGGGCAGACTTGGGCTATCATCGGTGGTGGAGATGGGCGAGATGGTGCCGGAGAGGTGGCGCACATCGCTCGTGCCCTTCGATGATGCATCAACGGGTAGGTGAAGACTCTTGAGATGAAGTAGGTACTCGGGGTAGCTCTTCACTTCATCCTCCTCCACATCCTCCACCGCCTTGTTGTTGTTGTTGTTGTTGTGATGAGGTGGTACCCGAACTGGCTCCACGGATGGCGCTGATTGAAGAAGCTCATCAAGACCGAGCGCGGCGGGTACGTGCGCCACGTGTGCCTGCGGGGCGAGAGTGAGTCGTGGCAACATGGCCATGGAGCTGATGCACGCAAAACGTGGTGAGGAAGTGGTGGAGCTCGGTCGGCGTCCCAGGGCGGCGAGGGCAGCGTTGGCGGCAGCAGCGGCGGCCTCTCGTTGTTGCAATGTTTGTATCAGTGCCTCCACCTCGTCAAAGTGCTTCTGCGTGGAGATGATGAGCTCAATACCATCCTCTGGTGGGCCAACAGAACAAGCAAACACTGGCGCGACTACGTGCGGTGCCCCATCGTCGCGACGTTGTTGTTGTTGTTGTGGTTGGTTAGAGAAGGATATCATGGGTGCCAAGGCCTGCTCCACATCGCGGCAGAGCTCCGCGAAGGTGCGGCCCTCCACCACCAGCTGTGCTGCACCGAGCTGAATCACCGCCTTCATTCACGTCGTGTAAGTATGAAGAATAATTTTTTTTTTGGAAACTACGTTTTTTTTTTCTTTATGGACGAGTATGTTGGCCACCTATTGAAGCAAGGCGAGCAAGTGAGGTGTTGGCCAATAACCTTCCCTCTCCCTACTTACCCGTGTACGTGTGTTAGTGTGTGTGTGTGTGTGTGTGTGTGTGTAGGAAGACGTACGTGGATGTATCCCACTGTTCTTCTTCACGACGTGGTTTACTTGTGCGTCGTAGGTCTAACAACACTCAACGGGATGATGATGATGATCACAGGACTACTTCCACCACCCAATAAAAGAAGAACTAGATGTGTTTTGATGATGAAGAGGGAGAGGAGAGATGTGTGTGCGTGTGTTGTGTTGTGCTGCACCTACGGGAGGTCCCACTGTATGTGTGTGTGTGTGCGTGCAGAGCGTTGTGGTCGAAGCGGAGAGAAGATATCTCGACTTCGTAAACGAAGTTGTTGTAGTCGCGTATTTTTCTTTTTGTTGCGTGTTGTGTTGAGTTGTGTTGTGTTGTGTGTGGTGCCAAGACGTGGCCGCCACCCACCACAACTTCCCGCGATACGTGCCACCACGTCGCGCCGGTAGCGCTGATAGTGAAATGGCACGATACGAGTGTGTGCGTGTTGGGTCTGCAGGAAGGGAGACGGGCTGCCGGGCAGATGCAATGAAAAAGAGTGCCCAGCGGTATTTCATTGTTTCTGTTTCGGTTGTGCGTTTGTAGCTTGTGTGTTTGTGGTGGCCAAGGGATGGCGCCACGCGCACATCAAATCGGCTGACATCTCTGCCATCCATCTTCACGCTCTTCTTCAACCCTCCTTCTGTGTCTATGTGCATCATCATCGTGAAAGAATCACGTGAATGATGAGTACGTGTGTGCTGGCATCTTCATCGAATGACGAGCGTTGAGGTTCATCTGATGGGGAAGGAGTTGTCAGGGAGTAGGAGTGAAGCACTCAGAGATGCCGATGAGCTGCGTGGTACAAGATAGAAGAAGAACAACCAATGAAACAATGAAAAAAAAATCATGCGAGCGTCTGACTGCAGCTACACATACATGTACGTCGTGGTTGTATGCGTGTGAGGTGAGCTGTGGGGCAGAAGAAACGCGAGCTGAGTGGATGAGATGAGCGGATGCGCTCATCGATGGGAAACAACACATCGCTGGATGAGGAACAGTACAAAACAACATATGCAGTCGGGCTTTTGATGCCTTCCTCCCTCTTTTTCCTCCTTCACTAAAGGACACAGGAACCTCCTCTTCCTCGTGACACCAACACATCATCGTCGTCGTTGCACCAACATGAGATACATTCCTCATCAATACACAAAGAAACCGCCAACGTTCAGCGGAGGATTGACGCACGAATGCGCGATGGTTGGTTGGAGAGGGCGTGAGACGGGGTGTTGTGGGGGAGGAGGAGGAGGGGCAGGGGGAGGGGGAGGGGGAGGGGATGTTGATGCTGGTCAGATGAACCGGAAGAATACCGAAGTTGGCGTCGTGGGGTGTTGCCGCTGATGGTGATGATGATGCCACACCATACACACACTTCGACGCACATGCGTGTTTTATGTGTGTGTGTGTGTGATAGCGGACGTTAAACACCACCAAACAACAACCACTTCCTTCTTTCCCTATCCCCACGATCTCACTCATGATTCATCCGCGTACCCAGAAAAGAAGAAAGAAAACAAAGAAAGAAAACACACGCGTGTGGGGCGCATCACCGTGGCGTGTTGTTCTCTCTTCTCTACTTCCCGAGCAGCTGCTGATCATTGGCGCGTGGGATGGCCCCGGTGAGTGCCGTGACGACCGACTCCAAACCGCGCCAAAAGTTGGTGGCGTCGAGGATGGGGTTCATCCAGCCCGTGGTGATGCAGTAGCTGCGATCAAACGGGTCCTTGTGGTGCTTGCGGTGTGCCACAGGACTGAGGAGGATGCCAACATCCATGGCCTTGCGCACCGCCACCGCCTGCTTCGCCTGGTGAGACCACTTATGAATCTCATTCGTGATGGCCACGAAGATGAAGAAGGTCAGGGCGAAGACGTGGAGGCCAATGTTGTCGGCGTGGAGGTTCTGCTCGAAGCCGTTGCCGCTGCGGTTGGCGGAGCTCATGGAGAAGAACTGAAGGATGAGTGCAGGGAGGAGCGGCAGGGTGGTGTCCGCGTTGGTTTCAATAAAATCGTGCTTACACATCGCCGTCTGATCAACGTGGTGCTCGCGGAAGCTGCGGATGAAGTTGCCAAAGACGGCGGTGTCGGGGGTGCCCCACGTGTCCAGGCCCCAGTGCGCGAGGCCAGAGACCAAGTCAGCCAAGGCCATGGCGCCCATCACGTAGAGCGGCATCCAAACCAGCTGCATCACGTTGGCATCGTTGCTATTCACGAAGTATCGGCCCACACGAACAAAGGCCGTGGCCCAGAGGAGGGTGCTGGCGCCAAGGTAGCAGCACTCCATGAAGCGCTTCTTCTTGGTGTAACCAGAGGCCAGCTTCTTGGCGTTGGCCTTGC
Source organism: Jaenimonas drosophilae (assembly GCA_030849065.1). Taxonomy (NCBI): domain Eukaryota; phylum Euglenozoa; class Kinetoplastea; order Trypanosomatida; family Trypanosomatidae; genus Jaenimonas; species Jaenimonas drosophilae. The sequence continues at coordinate 61,296 of JASAON010001581.1, forward strand.
GGATGTTGGGATCGCCTTCACGCTCAACGGTCTCTCCGCCATTCTTGTTGTTGCGGCTGTTCATGGTGAAACGTTGATGAAGTTGGTTGGAGCAGAGCAACTAGAGGGGGAGGGGGGAGGAGATGAGATGAATCAGTTAGATACACGTACGACTACAGAAACAAAACGGTTAAAAGAGAAGAAGATGAGAGCGGAGATATGGATGGAACGAGCAACACGTGCATGTGTATGTGAGGCAAGTGAAAAAGGTGAAGGGTTGGTAGCACCCCACAACCACACACACAGAGAGAGAGAGAGACCGTTGATGATGTTATAATCAAAGTAATAACGTAAGACAGAAAAAAGAAAGAAAACGTGGACGTACGACGTTGGTGTGTGTGTGTGTGTGCTTGTGCTCACCATCACAACAACCTCGCTCCTGCACCTCACTCTTTTCCTCCAACACTTATACATCTCACTTTACACAGACCGTATGTGCGTATAGCAAGAGGAATGAGCAGGCTGCACGGAATGATGGATGATGATGGTGGCGACGAAGCACCTCTCCGTCGTGGTCTTAAGAGAACTTTCCTCCACGTGGATGGAGAGCCGTATGGCGCTTGGCACATGATCCTTCTATACTGTGCCTGAAGGACTCTCTGTGGTGCTACTCCGCGGCCACGGCCTTCTTCACGTTCTCTGCCGCAGCAGCGGCGGGCTTGCGATCGGCGGCGGGGCGGCGATCACCAGCGGGCTTGCGGCCACCACCTCTGCCGTGTTGTTGTTGCTGCTGCTGCTGTTGTTGTTGCTGCTCGTAGAAGGGCACCACCTTCACATCGTGGCCGCTGATGGTGCAGGAGCGCTTGCCAAGGAAGGCGCTGGCCTCCTCGGCGTTGGAGAACTTAATGATGGCGTGCGTGCTCTTGGCACCGAACCAGTGAATGTCCTTCGGCTCCTTCTCGAGGAGGGCCTTGATGTCGGAGAGCTTCACATCCTCAGGCACACTCACGAGACGAGCGCACACGGCAGGAGCGCGCTCCTCACGTGGGCGGCGAGCTTCTCCAGCACCTTCTTCAGCACCAGCAGCCCTGGGCTTGCGATCTTCACGTGGGCCACGCTCCTGACGGGGGCCGCGATCTTCACGAGGGCCACGATCCTGACGTGGGCCGCGCTCTTCACGAGGGCCACGATCCTGACGGGGGCCGCGATCCTCACGTGGGCCACGCTCCTCACGAGGGCCACGATCCTGACGGGGGCCGCGATCTTCACGTGGGCCACGATCCTGGCGTGGGCCGCGCTCTTCGCGAGGGCCGCGATCCTGACGAGGTCCACGACGTTCCGCATGCTCTGGGCGGTTGTTGCGCTCCTCACGTGGGCCGCCACGCTCCTGCTGCTGCTGCTCCTCCCTCTTCCCTTCCAACAGATGCGTAAACATGCCAGCGTTCATTCGTGGCTGTGGGCGCGTCTTTCTCTGCTCCTCAGTCCGACGCTCCAGGTCTGCCTGGAACTCCATCAGCCGCCGTCTAATTTCGGCATCGTGGCGGCGCTTTTGGTCCTCCAGGAACTCCTCAACCTCATCTTGGCGGAGCACCACCGCACCTTCGGGGATGAGCTCCTCCTCCTCACTCACGAGACGAAGGTAGTCAGAGGCGATGTAGTAGGTGCTCGTGCGGAATGGTGTCGGGGCGATGGCAAAGACGTGGTGGAAGCCGCGACGAAGGCCCTTGAGGAAGAGGATTCCGTGGCAAACAATCTGGATACTGCCATCGGCGAGAGGCACAGCATCGGCGGTGCGCACCTCCACCTTGCGCATGCCTAGCTCGGCATCGATGCGGGTGAGATGGAGCTGGATCTCGCGCTTGCCCTGCGCAACAATGGGGTTCTCATCCGTGGGCCCCGCCATGAGGGCGTAGCTCTGATCCCCGTAGAGGGCGGCGAGCTGATGCACATCACCGCCACTGACAAAGTTGGTGTAGTAGAGCTTCAGGAAGCTGCAAGCAACACTGGAGGCCACCTCGCGGGAGAGCATCGTGGTTTCGGTGGCGGGAGCTTGTGTATTTGGTTGTACGTATGTTGTTGTTGTGTGTTGGGTGGTGGTGGGAGAAGGAACTGCTTGTACTCACGGTGGAGAGCTAGCTAGGAAACTGTGTTGATGGGGGCAGAAAGATGTGCGCAGAGATGATTGCCAGCAGAAGAAGAAGATGCTTGCGCCATCTGCGATGATGAATCGGTGAGTGGTGATGATTAATTGGCGCAAAAAGGGGAGGTGGAGGTGGGGAGATCCCCACGATGAGGCACAAGATTTGATGCTGCCAGCTGCAAACACTCGGTGTGTGTATCGTGAGAGGGAGGAGAAACACAACTACAACTGTGTTGGTGCGATACGTCCTGGCGGGTGCTCCTCCGCCAGCCGACGTGGGAGATCCTTGGCGAGGCTATGCGCCAGTGGTGCGAGATTGGTATCATCATCCAGCAGCTCCTTGAGATAGAGGAGCGCATCAGGCCGAGCAGGTGTGATGCCACGTACACGCTCGGCAGCCTTTTGACCAACCTCACCACCAAGTGCCACATCGAGCATATCCCGCACACTCTCCATGCGCTCCGCACGCTTGCCGAGATCAATGCCCCGCTCCTTCTCGACGTGATGAATGCGCGCGAGGCCCGACAGAGTGATGGGCTGGAGCTGCTTCGCCACGAAGTAGTCAAGGAGCCCAAACTTGCCCGTCATGGTGGTGCCCGTGGAGGATGACGACGATGATGTGCTATTGTTGTTGCTGTTGTAGGTGCTGTTGCTCGTGAAGGAGGAGTGTTCTGGTGGGAGTAAAGTGATGCCGCCCTCCACCTCCTCCACCTTCGTGTTCTTGTTGCTGTTGTTGTTCTTGTTGCTATCGTGAGAGCTCATGGTGGCCTCGTTTGGTATAATGTGTTGCTCAATATCGTGCAAGATGGTGGCCACGGTTTCCTGCGCATCGGCAACGGAGTGCAGAATGACCCCCTTGGAGCCATTCTTGGCCCATCCCGCGCAGTATACGCGTGGCGCGCCAACCACACGTCCGTGATGGTGGGCGAGGGCGCCAGTGGATGGATTCTGTGGCAGGCCAGCAAGTGGCTCTGCTACATGGCCAATGGAGGTGATGATGGTATCGCAGGGCATCAGGATGTGCTGCACATCTCCAGGCTTGAGGGTGTTGGTGCGCTCCAACAAAACGCCACCAACAACATTGCGACGTCGTGGGTGGGCCACGATGCGTATGGGCTTGTACGAGTACATGAAGCTCACCGTTGTGGGCGATGATGATGATGTTGATGTTGATGTGGCAGCGGTGCGTTCCTTGGTTGGTGCCACCACCGCCCCACCCGTCTTCTCCACCTCACTCGCATCATGCAGTGGCCGCCCCTCTGCATCGCAGGCCCATTGCATGCGCTCCGCCGCCACCTCCTCCGCCGATCGCGCGAATTGGTGCACGAGATTCATCAAACGTTGATGCGCGCGCGGGTTCGTCTGCGGCGGTGCGTTGGCGAGCGCCACCTCCACATCAAAATGATCCACCCGCACCGTCACCGCCTCGGGCTGAAAGGTAGTGAGCTCACGAAACTCTGCAATCGTGAAGGCTGAGTGTTGTACCCCACGTCTGCCCACGACACACACCTCGCGCATCTTCTTGCGCACGAAGGCCTTGAGTGCGGCACAATTCATCTCGGTTGGGCAGAAAAATTTGTAAGGTGCGCTGAGTACGCGTGCCACATCCATGGCCACGTTGCCGTTGCCAATGATCACCGCGCGACGTGCGGACTCCACATCAAAAGGGCAGAAACGTGGTGAGCCGTACGGGAATGGCATCGTGTTGTAGTAGTTTACGAAATCCTTCGCCGCCACCACACCATGAAGCTCCTCACCCTCAATGCCAAGCTTGCGACTGCACTCGGCACCTGTGGCGAAGACCACCGCCGCGTAGTGCTGCAACAACACCGGGAGAGGTACATCTCTGCCAATGTTGATGTTGCCAATCCACGTTACTCGCCCACTCGTGAAGAGCTCCATGAATTGTTTCTCCACGTTGCGTACGTCGGGGTGGTCGGGTGCCACACCATAGCGACAGAGGCCAAAGGGAACGGGCAAACGTTCCAGCACATCCACGTGAATGTGCGGATGACGTTTGGTGAGGTAGCTCGCGACGAAACACCCGCTTGGACCACTGCCCACCACGGCAATCTGAATCTTCTTGGCGGGAGGAGGCGTGGATGATGAGGCCTCCGCCGTCGAGGTGGAGCTGCTGCTACACCAACGATGCGTGGAGTTGGCCCCTCGCACCACCATCGTGGTCATGGCAAATGTGCAGGAGGAGCTCCTCCATGCACCCCGATGCTGCAACACACGCAACATGTTTGTTGTGTGTTGTGCTGATGGATGCTCTGGCTATGTACGAACCAACATGCGATGAAGAGAGATGGGAGAGAATATTAGTTGATGATATGATTCAGAAGATGCGTTGCGTTGGTGCGTGAATGATGATGATGATGATGATGATGATGTGTGTTGCAGATTATTATGATCAACGTCTATGGCCAAAGAACGATGATACAACGTTGAGATGATGGCCCAAGACGAAGAGCTAAGAAAGGTGATGATGATGATGATGATGATGATACACGTGGGTATCCATCCACAGCACAAAAGAGTGATGGCAACAACAGCAGTAGCAACACGTCAACGAAAATACAGAAACAACTATACAACAACAAGGATGCTCATGATGAAGATACAGAGCGTGTGTGTAATTACACACCCACACACACATACATCGCCACGCGCACACTGATCCACATCAGCATCACGAAAAAAAAAACCATTTGTCGTGGCTGTATCGGGAGGAGGCTAAAATGATCTGAAGAATAGCAGAGAGATACACTCGCACACGTACGTGTGCTTCCATTGTGTGTGTGTGCGTGTGTGTGTGTGGTACGTCTGAGTAGGTGTGGGGCTCACAGGAACCACAAACGCTCATTCAGTGGAGCAGGAATGGCATCCGCAGTGAATTGTGGCACCGCATCCATAAGACGCTCCGCCACATCGGCGAGACGATGTGCGCAACGCGTGCTCATCGGGAGCTTCGTTGCCTGTGGTGCCATGACGTTGGCCATAACATTGGCCATTTGCTGCACATCGGTGATATCCAGAGTGGGGCTGATGTGGTGCACCGAGTACTGAATGATGCGTGCGGTGCTGGCTAAGCCTTCGTGGGTCTGTAGGTAGAAGGATGGTGCGGCCACGTCATGATTCAACGCCACAGGAGTGAGATTGGTGATGAGAACGCCCTTGGAGATGTTGTTGTAGCGCTGGAGAGTACCACGACCACGTCCGTCCGTGGTGGTGCGGCCATCATCATGAATGAAGCGTACGTTGGTGGCCTTGTGGAGGCAGAGGAAGGTCAGCCCGCACTGTGGCACCAGCTGATGCAGCTCCTCCCTCATCCCATTTAACTCACTGAAGACGTTGCCATCTTGCATAACAATCACCTCATCCAAACCATCGTACAGCCGTGCCGCGCGCTGCATCACGATGCCAACGTGCTGCCCAACATGGGCGGATTCCTGCCCACGAGCGTCTTGGCGCCAAAAGACCGGAAGAAGATGATTGCGTTCGGGGCTCACCAAGATACCAACGACGCTCCCCACACTCATGCTCGCGGTGTGGCATGTATCTACGCCAATCATCAGAACACGTTTGCCAACCAACACCGGCACCTCCTTGGCGAGATGGACGCCACGCAACGGATTGCACTCAAACTTGGCGTTGATCTGCCGACGAAGGTTCCCGGCGAGGAGGCCGGCGCGACGTTGTGTTGGTGCAGGACCACACACAATGGGCAACACACCACGACTAAGACACTCCGCCATCACCCAACGCGTGGTTCTGCTCGTGCGTTGTGCGGGTTCCGTGATGAAGATCAAGGCCGGTGTGGCACCACGTGGGGAGGAGGAGGAGGAGGAGGAGGAGGATGAGGATGGCAACATCTGCGCAAGACGCTCCGACACGAAGGTGATGGCCTCTGCCTCGGTACCAACACACGCAACGATGTTGGTGCGGAAGTACTCGGTGAGGTTTTGCACCGTTGTGACGATGCGATGGCGTACTTCTTCCGATGTGGTTGGTGAGGTTAGACCAACCACCATCAACGTCGTCGGGTAGGCCGGCGGTGGTGCATGCCGCACGGCGGCCTTCCTCACATAGCCCGAGATGCCATGTGGGATGCGCTCGGGGAGCGGGAGCACGCTCAACGCCTTCGTCTGCAGCGCGTGAGGAGAGAGATGAAGGCCCCACATGCGCAGACCACGTTCCAGCACGGCATGAAAGCTGCGGAGGAGGTCCATGCGCTTCGTTGGCATGAGAGAGAGGGTGGAGATGGCCACATCCTGCCAACTCCGCATGCGAGGATCGTAGCAGCAGTGGAGGCACTGAAGCGGCATGGTGCATCCATCGCGCAAGACGGCGTAGGGTTGTTGAGCATCCATGAGAGGAAGTACGTCACGTAGCTCCTGTGGCAGCCTCCACCTCCGTGGATGATTTTCTGATGATGATGATGGAATGATGGCTGCTTCTTGCGTTGTTGCGGATTGTGGTGGTGGCGAGCTGAAGCACACAGACACAACAGAGCTCTGCCGCATCGAGAGAGAAACAACAATTGGCACACCAACGATGGAGCGACGAATGCGCTCCTGCGCCTCCTCGGTGTAGGGCCCCACACCAAAGTGTTGGCGTACTTCATCCCACAAGGATGATTCACTCGCGATAGTGCCACGAGCATCGAGCT
>JASAON010001582.1:0-58902 GCA_030849065.1 Jaenimonas drosophilae
TGTATTGTGACGGCGCAGGTTCTGTCGCTGGGCTACCTCATCAAGTATGTCGTATACAGCACTACTTCCGTTGCATGGAACTGGGAGATCTCCCCATTTTATGGGAGCGTGACGTACATCTTGCTGATTCTTCTCATTTGGGAGATGGTGCAGAGGTTCTAGTAGAAGAGAATCTATCAATGGTAGTTGTGAATGTATTTGTGAGTATAAGATGCAGCGTGCATCAGTATGAACGGCGTACGCATGTACTCGTCGTTCTCGTGTATTTGTTTTTCCCCTGAAATTACTTGAATCAGCCGATCTCCTGCATATAGCTTTGTAGATAGTTTCGTTTCTTGTGGCGGCTGCACCGTATTGTTTTTGCGTTTGTTTGTCCAGATGTGTTGTCGTGGTGCTGCGTTCGTCTTGACTTGAGGTGATGATGGTTCTTCGTTATTTGCATCGTGTGTATGTATCATTTATCACGGTGCATGTTTCTTGAAGAGCCGAGATCGTGCTGAAAATATGTTGTGCTCTTTATGTTTGTGCATCAAGACTAATGTTGAAGTTGTTGTGCTGTGCAGGTACCGGTTGGTCTGCTGTTATTCGCACTGTTAATGTGAATCTCACCTCTCAGCCGTGCACTTGGTTTTGCAGCCAACCAATCACTTTTTGAGATGATGGTGTTCGTGGCCATCCATCCATCCAATTCAGGAATTCTTTTCTGGCATTTATTGAAGATGGGAGTCACTCTGGAGAGTTATGAGTTGGCATTCTTAGCAGGATTATGCCTCTCTGTCCCACATTCATCTGTGTTGTCGTGCCTCATCATGAATGTACTTTGTGCGTACACCGAACATCCTCTTTCTTCTGCTTTTTTCTTCACTGCAATTCACCACATCTAGGCTGCTTCACTCTGTGGCACAGATACGACGACTGTGGAGCCCGTCGTAGTTGTTTCGTCCTTCTTCTTCGGTGTATTTCCGTCATGCACAAGGAAGATGATGCTGCCTCTACACCTGCGGAGAGGAGGGCTTCACTGCAGCATCGAACGCCAACCCGTGATGCATGCAATGGAGGATGTATACCGAGGAGGTTCTCCAACAACAACAACAACAACAACAACAACAGTGTATCACCGTTCAGTCGTTTACCTTCGCGATCGCGTAGGCCGTTGCGGGCCGGACATCTTGCCCCACTCAGTGTGGATGATTTACGCCGTCACCACACACACTCCCTCGAACCTCCATCGACGCACGCATCCCTCAGTGCTCCAGCCCTACCCATCAACAACAGCAAAAACAGCGATTCCGTGAGCCACAAGGCAGGCTCGCCATCTTCACTGAAGGGTTCTGCCTCTGGCACCAATCCCCGTCGAGGACGAAGTACATCGCTGCTCTCCTTCAACCATCATCACGTTGATGGATGCCCACCGAGCCTGCGTACGCCGCGGCTTCCACCACTGCCACTTTTCTCGGATGTAAAGCGCTCATCCAGCACATCCTCACACGCTGATGCTACCTTGACACATGCGGAGCCAACACACGTGATGGGCGCCGATGTCTCTGTTCTCTCGCCTACCTCCCCGGATGCACATCATGGCGATGGCCTTGTGGATCGCTTTACACCTCAACGTCATAGCCGTGGAGGCCTGCCAACCTTCTACGCACTACAACGTTCATGGTCTGGATGTAGCAACGTCCACGAGGATGCACATGATGGACGTACTCACGCTCCATTTGGCCGACGCAGCTCTCCACGGCGTAGCAGCCGCTCACAACATGCACAAGAGAGTGAAGAGATCTTCGTCGCGCTGAATCATCGTGCACCGCCCATGACCATCACGGAAGTGCAAAATTTTCATGATTTTCTCCTCACGGGTGATGCGAAGTCGGCAGCGGTGCGGGGAGATGTAGATGCACGTACGAGCGGCAGGAGCATCAGCTCCATCCTCATCTCACCGACTTCATCCAAGAGTGGCTCGAAACACGCAATTCGGCGTCGCAAGACACCGTGGTTGTTGGATCCCTCATCTTCTGACGCGCCAAGCATACAGCGTGGATCGAACAACAACAACAACAACAACAACACACAACAACCTCAACCAACTCCTGCCACGACCCCTTCTTCTCCACGTACACGTGCCACAATGACACGACTATGTACATTCGCGACAGAGGAGATGGAGAAGGATGATGCCCCCCGACACCATCCAACATCGCCATCATCCGTGTTGATCTCCCCCAGATTGGCACCTCTGCGCTCATCCCCTTCCTTATCTTCCGCACGCAGCCCACGCGAACGATCGCTCTCATCTCGTGAACGTCTGGATGATTTTTTGGAGATGCATCATCATCCACACAAGATGCCAACCACCGTGGCTGGAGTACAACAACTTCACCGCTACCTCAACGACGGAGATCGTGTGGCGGCTGACCCAAAACACATCATCTCTCCACGTCATCGGCGTGCATCCCGCAGGCGACGCTCCAGCGATGCACGTACTCCTCCTCCTCCATTTCGGTAGCACATGTATGTGTGCATCATCTTTCTGCTCATGTGATGGTGCAACCCTCTTTTTCTTTCGTTGATTGTTTTCTTCGTTTTCCTCTTTTTATTGTTGATTTTCATCGTCGTAAACAACACAGTGTGCGTGATGACTTCTTCTTCATTCGTACCTTCATTTGGATTAGCTTGTTGGTGTTGTTGTTGTTGTTGTTTTCCGTTGCTTCAATTTGTGTGTTATGTTGGTCTCAGTATACCCAGAATTCGCAGACGACAGCCTCAGCAGCCACTCTCGTACACAACATCATGTATGTTTGTGTGTACGTGGGTGATGGTTTTTTTCTGATACATGGTACATCAACCTTTGCATTGTTGTTGTAGTTCTCATGCCCATTGTGCTTGCTTCTGTTGCATATGTTTGTTGTTGTTCTGTGGATGCCCCCCCCCTCCAATAGCACACCGCCACGAGATGTTCTTTTCACCGCATGAATAGCGCAGTGATGTTGCTTTATAACGTTTTCCTACTCCAAACCTCTTATCTCACTAGCACACACACACGCAAGACAGACGTTGATTGGCATCAACACAAAAATTGTTGTTGCCACTGAGATCACTTGTAGGATCATAGGTGCTTGTCTTATTCATCTCATGGCGGAGATCAACGTAGCGGCACGTGCATCATCATCATCATCATCATCTCATTCTCTCATCACGGCGTTGCGCTAATTGCACGTTGATTCGCTGTGCCGAATGCGAAGGAGAGGAAGACTTGCCGCACTTCACCGTCAACAAGAACAAGAACAACAACAAGATTCATCTTCATCATCACGACGTGTGGGAAGTGATGGAACCAACATCTTTGATACGGAAGATGATCTAACCCCACGTACCGATCATCATCTCCCGTCATCATCATCAGCATCTCTGTTGCCGCGACAACATGATGCTGATGTACGTAGCTCAAGTAGATGCAGAAGGCCACACGTGGATGAGTTTCAGACCTCCGCACGATTGCCTCCACCACGGCGCTCATCTTTTGCCTCCCATGATGTACTTCCTCGGCCATCATCACATCACCATCATCGTCATGTAGTAGCCGTGGATGCATCCAATGATGATGATGTACGTCCCGACGGTGAATTGGGCCACACCTCCTCCATCGTATCCAGCAATCCTACACATGTTAGCCTCCGCAACAACAACTCCATCAACATCAGCGATCGAAGTAGCAAACATCGTGCAAGCATTGCTCTCGTGGAACACAATGTAGATGTACGTCCTCTTCCACGTTTGATGGATGATCAGCACAACCCCTACTTGAAAGTGAGCCGACGGCAACTCAGCCATCATGATGCGTGGTACTACCATGACAACCATCGGCCGCACACCAACCATGTTGCACGTGTAGATGCGCATGCACACGATGGAGATGGGGTGCGTGTGGGTGAGGACCACATGCCACGTAGACCGCGGAGCTCTCCATCTTGTGGCTCACGTGGATCATCACAACTTCTATCTCACACATCCTTCAAGCACAACAACAACAATGAGTACCTTCCACCTCCGCTGGAGCACATCAGTGGTGGCAGCAACATGCCATCTACATCGATGCTCACCGTGGAGATGAGCGCACAACATCCAAACCGATCAACGAGTGCCACATCAAGTTTGGCGGCGTTGTTGGCGTTTGCCAATCAGCTACAGCATGAGAAGGATGCTTCTCATCATGATGATGATGTTGATGATCATGATGATGCTCACCAACATACGAATGACGACGGCAATGACTTTCATAGCGTGCGTGAGCTGATTGAGATGCAACGTGTAGATCCCATCTCCTCCACGAGTACGTCATCACGAGCTCTAACATCAGCGTCTCTTTATGGTTCGTTGCACAAGAATTCCGCGGATGATGCGGCACGCAGATCATCTTCCTCGCCACCCCTGCTTCCATCCATGAAGATGAAGGCCGATGTTGAAACACACAGTGAGAAACATGATCATGGTACCACACACCTCAGCACACCTCCGTTGATGGAGACGATGTCAATGGACGCATCACCACCCATGTTTGCCATGAATACGTGGATGGCAAAGAACACAACCCCCACACGAAACAACAAGAAGAAGAAGATGAAGATGATGAAGAGTACAGACAAGAGCAACACACCTCCACGTCGCAGACTTACTGGGGTGTTTGGCCGAGGAACGCCACGGCGAAGCCCATCACGAATCACTCCGCATCGCTCATCTACCTCGCCACCACGTACGGGACGAGCATCAACACGTTCATCTACATCACCACCACATACACACACATCCAACAAGACGAAAGCACCAAAGCACTATACTGATGAGCAAATCCGCATGTTTGCGAAGCAACTCAAGGCTGCCGAGGATGCACGACGACGTGTACGTGGAAATGATGTTGATGTGGCTCGACGACGGCGTGTGCATCGTGATGATGATGGTGATGATGATGATCTTCATCCAGCACGACGAACTCGTGCAGCAACGGCATCTCCGCCAACATCTACTCAAGGCAAGACACCACCTACAGAGCCAACACCCTTTGCACCAACATCCACAATAGCATCATCATCATCATCATCATCATCATCATTGCGTGCGAGCTACTCGATGGATGATATTCGCCAGTTTGTGCGAGAGTTGCGAAGGAAACACGCAAAAAAGGATGCTGAAAAACAGCATCACCATCAACGTTTGCCAACTCCACGACGACGTACACACAATCATCATCATCACCATCTCTTGAATGATGATGTTGTGGTGGATGTAGATGTCGTGGATGCAGCCACCATGACATCTGCCACAGACACTTCATCACCACCAACTCATCATCACCATGTTGATGATCATGTGGAGCTGATGAGCTTTCTTCGCAACCTGAAGAAGGACGCAGATCTTTATCGTACATCAACGCAAACAACCACGACGAACAACAACGGCAGTGTACGTCATCATCCATCAACAACATCCTTCATCACGCATGATGCCGCTAACCTGCTCACAGACTTTGTTCGGCAGCTGAAGAAGGAGTCGGAAGATGATCAACGTGTGCAGCAACGTGCATCCACGAATGAAGACATCCAGGCGCAAACAACATCCACGTTGCATGAGCAAAACAACAACAACAACAACAACAATGATGATGATGATGATGATGATCGCGGTAAAGGCTCCGTGATGGAGCTGATGCGCTTTCTACTTCAGCTCAAATTGGATGCAGATGCAGCACACCAAACACGCGTTGCTCTACAACAACAACAACAACAACAGCAACAAGATGTGGTTGTACGTCCTCGCAATGACGTTCATGATCCTCTCATGACGGAGGAGTCAAGTCGTTTCTTTGCTGCCACAACATCACTACGCATGATGAAGGATGCAGCCATCAACACAACCGTTGACGTTGGCGTAGATGCAGCAAACCACAACAACAACACACAAATACATGAAGATGATGATGATGATGATGATGATGATGTGTTGATGATGGATGGTGGTGAGTTGCCCACGCTCCAAGCATCACGTGAGGCACCACGTGTGCGTCCATCAACATCACCTCCGCTGACACACGAAAACTCCGAAGGAGGAGAAGTGGCACGTCTTCCTCAAGTTGCACAACAACACGATGATGCCCAACAACAACAACAACAACGACAACACGATGTTACTTTATTGATTGAGTCATCTACATCAATACCAAACATCATTGATGATGATGTTGTACGTCGCGTGAAGAAGTCTGCGAAACGCTCAACAACACTCACCACATCCACGTGGATTCACGCGGTTCCTCCATCATCAACATCACCACTCCATGACATGATGATGATGGATGTACCAACACGTCAACGGCAAGAGATGAGTCCTCTTGAAGCTGCACCTTCTCCCCTCGCGCAGAAATATTCACCAACAACATCACCGCAACAACAAGAACAACACTTGGTGCCAATTGTCTCTGACAACAACCATGTTGATGAAGATGATCATGACTGCATCACTGCACCACATCTTGATGGTGTTGGTGTGATGGATGCCACACCCAAGGTAGCTCGTCCTCCATCATCATCAACAACAACACCTGCCGTTGTCGCAGATACAACTACTTCTACACACAACAATGATGATGTTGGTGAGTGGCGTGCTGCACCAGTGATGCAGGACGCTCTTCCTCCATCATCGTCTTGTGCCAACGTTGTTGCACGTATTCCTGACGTCCAGCAAAGACCTCTGACGCACCCTACACCAACACCAACAACAACAGCAACATCTGCACCCGACACTCTTGAACGTACACGTCATGATGATGGTGATGAAGCGAAGGATGCACCACGAGTGAAGTATTCTCTGCCACCATCACCATCATCTGCATCCAAGGCTGATGAATGTACTCGTGATGATAATGACGTTGGTACGAAGGAAGTATCATCACGGATGCCACCAACAACACCTCCATCAACATCAACAGCTGATGCACCGGTGATGAAGGTAGCTCCTCTACCAACAACAACAACAACATCAATATCTTCATCGGGAGAAACGGGCGTACGTGCGCGTGCTGATGATCTTGGCGAATTGATGAATACAGCAACATCACCATCAACAACACCTGCCAAAGCGCATCATGATGAGGTTGGTGCATCAAGGATGCAGGTAGCTCCTCTACCAACAACAGCAACAACAACAACATTATCTGCATCGGAAGAAGAAGACGTACGTGCGCGCGTTGATGATCTTGGCGAGGTGATGAATACAGCAACATCACCATCAACAACACCTGCCAAAGCGCATCATGATGAGGTTGGTGCATCAAGGATGCAGGTAGCTCCTCTACCAACAACATCTCCATCACCATCCACGATAACTCCTACGATCAGTGCGAATGAGCACTCGCCTGTTGATGAACGCAACGTTGCACGCATGAATGATGGAGCACCAACATCATCGTCATGTACTACACAAGAACACGCATCAACATTGAATGCATCTCCATCAGCGCGTGCCAAGACCGCAACTCCTCCGCCAACAACATTAGAGGCCCTCGTTGATGATGTTGATGTTGATGCCAACCATGATCCTGACACAACTCTTGTTGGAGCACGCACATCTCCATCAGGTACTACTTCATTTTCAGCCAAACACGTGGAGATGAAAACAACACCAAACAATAGAGTCTCAACACCATCATCATCAACAACAACAACGTGTGCATCTTCCAAACACGCAATCGCATCGATTGTGCCTGACCAAGAAGAAGCGCGCTCATCAACACATCCATCATCATCATCATCATCATCTGCATGCCCATCGCGAAGTGATGGCAACGTCATGACACCAACAGCAGCATCACCCGCAACAACCACACGAGGTGTTGTTGATGATCAACATCCTCTTGCTGCCACATCTTCACATGAAGATGAACGTCCGCAGATGAAGATGATGGTTGACGACGTGCACGCACAAGATGATGATCACGGCGCGAATCATGTTCTCGATGCAACACTACGGCCCTCAGATAGTGGCCCTACATCACACTCACCTACACCAATGTTGGCGTATGATGATGAATCTGATGACGATGATGATGATGATGATGATGACGAACAACATTCAACGTTGATGGAGCATCAATCATCACCGCCGATACGTCGCCCCTCGACGGCAACAGCGCCGCCGCCTCTTCCTCGCAGACGTGCTTCAAGAGACCTGTGTGCAGGTGATGATGATGATCATCATCATCATCATGAGCATACAAAACAAGAGAAGATGCGTGTAGATGATGCAGCAAGCACGTCTCCTCCACCCATGATGCGTGAAGATGGCATCAAGAACAACAGTCGTGCTGCACTACATATTTCATCAACGCATGTTGTTGGTCATCATCGCGATGCACCAACAAACACAAACTCGGATGTTGTTGTTGTTGTTGATGAGCCACAATCACACGTGGCGATGAATGTACTCACCACACCAACTAGCGTTGATGATGATGATGATGTTGGTCTTCATGACGTACAAACGCCATCATGGCCAACACACACAGCCGCACCAACTTCATCCACGATGAATGTACCACACAAGACTGCCGTGATGATTCCCATGCCACAACACCTCACAACTGAGCCAACGCACAACCATGCGCACGATGCACCAACACATGTTGTTGATGATGATCATCATCATGAAAAACCTGCGGCACAATCATGTGATGATGATGATGATGAGCAACAACATCATGCACCAACCATGCCAACACTTCCAACGTGGAACGATGATGAAGTTGCTCATCGACGTCAGGATGATGTGTTCTATCTTCTCCCCAATGGGGAGTACCTACCAGCACATCGTCTGGATGCATACTTTGCAGAACAAGACGAACAACAACAACAACAAATTCGTAACTATAGCGATGATGATGATGATGATGACGCAACAAACATGAATGAACGCCTACCACAAGATGCGTACCTCATCAGAAATGATGAGCGTCGCGGTGCTCAAGCGCACACATCTGTACCAAGCTCATCACATCATCAACATCGTCACTCAGCAGATGATGGCGATACAACGAGTACGTACACATCAACACATTCATCATCACCATCGCCATCAGCTCCTGTTGCTGATGATCCTCTTCAGCGAGCAAAGGACGGGCCACCACATCGTGTTGCCGTTGAGCAACAACAACAACACTATGATGATGATGATAGTGATGCAGCACACATGAAGGAGACCCCACAACACGAAAACATCATCAACGATGATATACGTGGAGGTGCTCCTCCATATTCATCACCAAACCATTCACTATCGCAACATCAACCTGACAATCACGTTGGCGCGCCACACACACACATGCATCCAGTACAAGACACATCTCCATCAATGAAGCACAATGCCCATGAAGAATTTCATCACGGCACCAACAACCACAGTACGCCTCACAACAATGATCATCCACATGAAGTGAGTGCGAGCCAGCCAACCTTATTCGTACCTTCATCAACCGCACCACGTCGCGCACACGTTGGTGGCCGACCACAATCTGCGGGGCACCCATCATCATCATCATCATTATCACGTGCATCATCGTTTTCACATCCACCTCGTCCATCATCTGCGCATGATGCACATGAATCCGTCGTGGATTATCTTCACCGACACACAATGCCAACCTTGTTGCCACCTCACGCACCACGTACATCAACACCAACGCCAACCAACATGGATGTACCTCCTCCACGCAAGGATGGCACAGAGGCTGTGCCTCAACGGATGCACCCACGTCATCCGCGACGATCATCAACGTCGTTGCCCAGCACACACACGCAACGAAGCACACAACAACAACCAGCTTCATCAACACTACGAGAGCAACACACCGACATTGCACCTCCACCATCATCATCATCATCATCGCATGTTGCAACGCCATCTCCGTTGATGTTTGTGCATGATGCAGATGTTGTTGGCAGCAACACACGAGTAGGCCCACATGCAACAACACCGCATGTTGATGAGATGTTGAGTGCATCATCGTCTGCCATCACGGGTGACTCGCCACAACGCTACGCCGCTTCATCACCAAACACACAACAACGAAGATCATCGCTCCATCGGCACGTTTCGTGGGTTCAGCTTGATGATGCAACGCACAACAACAAGATTGATGTTGTGGATGTTGCTGACAAGATACGTCGGGATGATGTTCAGCACAACACAAATGGCATCATGAAGGACTCACCACATCATCATCGTCATCATCATCGCGTGGATGAAGATGTATCCGCACACATTGGCAGAACTACATCACCTGATGATGTTGATGGTGTTGATGCGTATATGCCACCAACACATCAAGCAACGGCATCTGCACATGAACGAAGTAGGAAAGATGAGGAACCTCATCATCATCATCGTAGCAACGCTCAGAGTAGGACATCTACTGCTGCTCCATCTTTATCATCATCACGCAATGAAAACCGTGTTGATGATGATGATGATGATGTCCATGGAACGATGAGCATGGAGCATCACGTACCACGCATCTCAACACATTCCGTGGATCCGCAACAACAACAACATCAGCACATCATCACTGATCCATCTCCACATCCAACGCATGTTAGTGGTCCTACACACATGAAGATGAAGGGCGAAGACCACCCATCTTCATCATCATCATCATCACATGAACCACATATTTCAGATGTTGTGCCACAGCGCTGCACAGACAACAGCAACACACGTGATGATGCAGCAATACCACATGAGGATGCGTTGAAGTGTGTGCGTCATCCACGCAAGCCAACATCATCTCGACCTACATCAGCGGATCTGAGACGAAGTACATCAACACGTAGCACAACGTTGTTGGTTGATGGGCCACATGCACACACAACTACAACAACAACAACAACAACATCTTCATCACCATCCGCACGTCAAGACAATCATGCTGATACACCCACGCGACGTGTGTTTGAGCAAGCTAGTGACGTTGCACCTCCATCATCTATCACACAGATCGTACCATCATCAACATCATCATCTTCTTCACGTACATCACTGTCGTCAGATGTTGAGCTTGACTCCACCCTCGCTCCGCAACCCGGAGATCGCGCACAGCACACACCAGCATCATCATCATCATCACCATCAACGCAAGTACATCAGCCAACGTCTGCACGCAATCAGCGTACGTTGACGCTGCACTCCTCCGCTCTTCTCGAGGAGATGCGCCGACACATACATCCCACCCATGACGATGGTGATGCAAGCAACAACAACAACACAAACAATCTTGGTGATGATGATGATCATCATCATCATCATCATCGTTCTTCCAAGCACCGTGCACGTCGCAAGCCTCCGTCCACCACTCACACTGAAGCACCCGAAGATGTTGATGTTGATGATGATGTTGGTGCTTCGGAGCTCGTCTTCGCTGACACCTCACACAAGATGCATCACGTACATCATCATGGCTCCACCTCTGCACATCCAATGATGTTTGCCTCCTTTCATCATCCGTCAACACCACAACGTGGCTCTTCGGCACATGCTGCAACAACAGAAGAGATGTTGGTGCAGCTCACTCCGCCCACCTCTGGACGCACACCAGCACATCCATCCAACACAAAGGTTGCTCATGCATCTCCACGCCACCGCCAACGACATCATCGTCGCAAGGATCGAGCTCATCCTTCACCAGCACCAACAACATCAACTGTGAAGCACCAACAACAACAACACACGTCGAGGCCATCATCATCAGATGATGATGATGAGGTTCGTGAGTTGGCTCACGGGCCTCCTCCAACCCTGGCATCCACGTTGCGTGGAGCTCCTCCGACACGTATTGCACACAAGGATCAGCAACACACACACGCTCCTGCGGCAACAACTACTCCACGTACATCCTCGATAATCTTCTTGGACGAGCAGGAAAATCATCCAACAACCACGCCACAGACATCTCTACACCAACAACAACACGTTGCCGCAAGTGGTGCCACATTCATCACTCTGGGTGGCGTACATCATCAACACCCACGCGATGCAGCAACAACAGCAACTCACAAGCAGCCTTCATCATTCCCATCCAAGCCGGCACCCGTGAGAGATGCTGCACCACACACATCATCAACATCATCATCATGGCGGCATGTTGGTGTGATGGCAGCAGTAGATGATGATGATGATGATGATGTTACTGCATCTCCACAGCAGCGACCTCACCCACGTCTTCTTCCATCGCGTTTTGTTGGTTTTATGTTTGTTGGCGGCGGCCATCGCATCCAACGTGGTCGTGTTCGCAATGATGATTTACGTATACGCCATGTGTACGATGCACCACAACGTCGTGTTGGCAACCAGAAAAAGATGAAGAGACTCACAAACATGAAGAAGCAACGTAGACGAGCACCAACTTCTCCAACCACACGTCGTCACCCGCAACAGAAGCCACGCACACGTCGTGTAGCTCAACACACTGCAACAACACGTACACGAGGAAAACATGCACGACGCCATCACGGCCAACCTCATCCATCTTCGCGTACACGTGTTGCTGCTGCGCAACCATCTGCACAACGTCAACGGGTACGAGCACACACATCTACATCCACGCAAACACCGCGATCAATCACAACAAGACGAACACGTTGCCGCAAGGCACCCGCAACACAACCACCAAAGTGGAGGCGCATTGGTGCTTCATCTTCATCAACAACACAACCAAGTTCAATCGTACATCATCCAACCGGAAAACTACGACGACGTGCACGACGAATGCGCTTTGGCAGAGATCCACGCCTCTACACACGAAGAAGACGTGCACGTCGAGCTACACAACATGTGCCATATGCACTTCAGTGGAGGCGTTTTGCGGTTCAACGTCATCGTCGTTTGCATCCATCAACATTGGCCACACAAGCTGCTCATGCACCACCACAACAACAACAACAAGAAGATGATCTCACTACGCCATCACACACGCAGCCAACAACATCCATCACTGCATCATCTCCACCTACACACAAGACACCACCGCAACCTCCACGACGTCGCAAGCCAACACGAAGACGAAGAAGCGGAAGAGCTCCGCATTCTTCATCAACAACAACAACAACATCTGCTGCTGCACGTGTACTGCGTACATCTTCACGACGTGGAGCACGCACCTCATCCATGTTTCACTACATTCTCAAGCGTCTTCCCGTGGAGAGCTTGCCAACCTTGATGAAGCTGCTCCCCTACTTAAGCTTGACGGAGGTGCGCAACCTTCGCCACGCGGCGACGGTGCGCGGCCCAGCGACGATGTTGGCGGAGGCCGCCACCGCCGCCGGTGATGAGGATCCATATGCGTACCTGCTTCAACGGCATGGATTCTGGGGAGAAGCAAGCCGTGTTGGTGGATGATGATTGAACTACAACAACAACAACAACAACAACAACACTGAACGTTGTGAAGGTGTTGTTTTCGGCGTATCGATACTTCATTCTTCATCAGTTTTCTAGATCACCTCACTTCACCCATACCCATGAAGGCTCAGACAAGACACACACACAACCCCACACACACATGTGTGTGTTTGTGTGTTTGTGTTTGTGTTTGTGTTGCGCTTCATGTACAATCAACATCATCTTGACCCTCGCTGTACATAGATGAGCACCTCACTGATGTCTTGGAACACACAGCTCACCATCACTACCACACCTACGTACATACACTGTTGTTGTGATTCAGATCTTCACCATCATCATCATCATCATCATTTTTTTCTTCTTCTTCTTCGTTGTTGTTTTCGCGTAGACTCTCGAGGATACTATCCTCCTTCTTACCTTCTTCTTAGCCTCACTCACTTTGTGTGTGTGTGGGTTGTTGTTTTGTGTTTCACGCCAAACATTTCTTCTTTTTGGTTCGTAGTCGTTCGTCTCGTCGTTCGATTCACCAACGCAGTGATTTTTTTCTTTTCAGATTTGATTTTGTAGCGCATTAAGCTCGTGCAGCACATCTCTACAGCAGCAACACACGTACATACATACGCGTGCATCGAACACACTTCATACTTTGATGTAGAACGTTTGGCAGCACCACTCTCAACGACACACATATTTCGTTTCGTGTTGTTGTTTTCTTACCGTCACCACCTTTCCACCTCCAGTGTTGCTTCATTAACTTCTTTTTTTTGTTTCGCATTCACGTTGTGTACGCACGTCGTTTTTTTTGTTGTTGTGTTGGGCATCACTGACATCTGCGTCGAGAGTCTCACACACACGCAGGACCGTATATTTGTAGCACACTTCAGAACAAAACAACAAAAACACCAACAACATCATTCGCCACACCAATCACCAATGCTTCATGGTGGAGATACCAATCACTGCATCTCTGTGGATAAGCCAGAGGTGGACGATGATGTACCTGATGATGGTCTTGTCATTCTGGATGATCATTCATCACACCGTCGATGGAAGCACAAGTTGATGAAGGCTGAGACACACACGTTGTGCTTGCTTCCATTAGTACCGCGACCTCCGTGTGGTGCAACAACATCATCACCATTGATTCGCACGACGAATGAAGTGAAGGAAGGAGAGGTGATTGAGCTCCCTTCAGTAGAGAACAATAACAACAACAACAACAACAATTACCACACGCCAACACACAGACGTGTGGTAGAGCACAATCACAACTTGCACAGGATGGATGCTCTACAAGGAAACGTCTCGCACACCTACGGGTTGGATGTACGTTCACTGCCTCACATGTGCCAACACAACACACACAATGATGGCTCCTTAATAACCTCATCTTCCTCGCCTCTTGCCAACATTGTTGTACGTGCCGATGATGGCCAGCAACATCGCCATCACTCCATTGATGTACGTCTGCCACCAACAATGCCTGCCGATGCGGCAGAGGAGGCATCACGAAGCAGCTGTGCATCTGTTTCATCTCCTCACGCTGCGCAAAGCGTGGATGTTGTCGATGAGCCAACCATGTTTTGCAACACACATGGAAGCTATCATCATGAAACCAACGCTCGTGTTGATGATGTGATAGGCACAACGAATCCTCTTCAACTACAACAACATTGTGTGCCACTTCGTTGTTCGGATATTGAGTCCTTCCCTCCAGTGTCGGAGTACTCCGCAAGTACTTCACGCAACAACTACTACTCACGTCTGATGCCATCTGCAAGTCCGCAGGGTGTACAACACGTACAGGTGGATCATGCACATGATGATGTACTCGCTGATGTTTCAACCACACAGCTACCTCAGCCTACAACAGACGCGAACATGATGAAGATGATGGTCATGGTCCTGGCAAACACAACGCCACAAGACGAGGCCATTGCATCATCACAACAACGTGAAGCAATCAAGCCCAGCTCTGCCAACAACAACAACAACAATGATGACGATGTAGCATCCAGTCTCATCTACTTCATGGCTCCTGCATCCACCGAAGACTTGCACAGCAGCTCGCACCACGACGATGATGAACCTCTTAGTGATGCACAAGACAATCTCCATCAACAACAACATCGATACACTCTCTCCTGCACAACCATCTCACATGATGCACCATCATCAGCAACACGCCGCCTGCCACACATCATATCTGAATCTGCTGCATCATCAGCCATTCGTGCTGGACGTACACGCGCAACAGGCATGTACGCAGCGCAAACACATCTTCAGGGCAGCGATTCATTTCCGCCAGTATCTGAGTACACGCCGAGCACATCCATCATGTACTACTCACGCTTGGTGCCATCCGCCAGCCCACACGCCTTCTTCTCAGGTGAGCATCGTCATGCACCACAGGATGATGTTGTAGTGGATGTTGTTGCTGAAGCATCCTTCACACAACTACCTCTACATACGCCAGACGTTGTACCTGTTGTTCCTCCTAGACCTCCTCCCGCAGCCACAGTATCATCATCATCCAATCACGATTATGCCGATCACTTCAACATGTTGTTGCGTGAGATCTCTGCCATGGCACAATCAACCGGCGAAGTGGCAACGTGCCCATCCACCAACCATCACACCTCCATGCGCACGAGCACCTCATCCAATCCGTGTGGCATACCCATGCGCATCTCATCCGAATCTGCCATTGCCGCAGCCATTCGTGAAGCAGCACAACACAACAACAACAACAACAGCGTACATGCACAGGGAGGTGGTGGTCTTCAGGGCAGTGATTCATTTCCGCCAGTGTCTGAGTACACGCCGAGCACATCCATCATGTACTACTCACGCTTGGTGCCATCCGCCAGCCCACACGCCTTCTTCTCAGGTGAGCATCGTCATGCACCACAGGATGATGTTGTAGTGGATGTTGTTGCTGAAGCATCCTTCACACAACTACCTCTACATACGCCAGACGTTGTACCTGTTGTTCCTCCTAGACCTCCTCCCGCAGCCACAGTATCATCATCATCCAATCACGATTATGCCGATCACTTCAACATGTTGTTGCGTGAGATCTCTGCCATGGCACAATCAACCGGCGAAGTGGCAACGTGCCCATCCACCAACCATCACACCTCCATGCGCACGAGCACCTCATCCAATCCGTGTGGCATACCCATGCGCATCTCATCCGAATCTGCCATTGCCGCAGCCATTCGTGAAGCAGCACAACACAACAACAACAACAACAGCGTACATGCACAGGGAGGTGGTGGTCTTCAGGGCAGTGATTCATTTCCGCCAGTGTCTGAGTACACGCCGAGCACATCCATCATGTACTACTCACGCTTGGTACCATCCGCCAGCCCACACGCCTTCTTCTCAGGCGAACATCGTCATGCACCACAGGATGATGTTGTTGTGGATGTTGTTGCTGAAGCATCCTTCACACAACTCCCACTACATACCGAGGATGTTGGTGCGAGAGATAATGCAGTAGCCGTACATCACAAGCCGTACTACGCTGCGGAGTCCGTGGAAGCGTCAGTGAGTAGTCAGGCCATCAGCAACGAAGGAACGGTGGTGATGTGCTGCAATGATGATGATGTTGGTCAGGAACATGCTTTTACAAACAACACAACAACAACATCGTGCACCCCCGTAACGGTTGAAGTGCGCACGTTGCACACGCCTGATGCCTTCAACACAACACAGTGGTCTCAACCAGCCAACACCAGGTGCGGAAGTATCTCGTGCAATGACGGACGTACATCAACAACAACATCATCATCATCATCATCGGAGCGGATCGTGCACCAACACGCCACAACACAACACAAGAGTGGCACAACCTTCACAAATGTGCCCTACACTTCAACGGAGAAGATGAAGGTAGAACTAAACGGTTGTGATGATGCACCAACTCCGAATCATGATTATGGTGAATATGTTGTTGTTGTTGTTGTTGTTGTGCATCCATCACAGGACATCATGAAGGATGAAGATGTCTGTGTATCCACGTCAACGACGTGCATCTCCATGGCGGCAGCTGGCGATGCTCCACAGCGTGTTGATGATGATGATGGTGGTGGTGGTGGTGGTGATGTACCGCATGAAGAACGTGCTTCAGTGGTGAAGGCATCGCTGCAAGATGTACATTTGTGTGCTGCAACATCATTGGGTGATGGCATTCACAACTTCATCAACGAGGAAGCACAAGAGCATCGTGACTCTGTAGAACACATCAGAAGAGAGCGCAGCACATCCTCCATCATGGATACACACAAATGTGCATCGCATCCTTGCAGTCGCCCAATGAGCTGCCAGCAACAACAACAACAAGAAGAAGAAGAAGAAGAAGATGCACCAACATTATGTGCATGTACTTCTTCATCACAAAAGATGCAGGCATCATCAACAGACGCACATCATCTTCCAAGTATCATTATCCCAGCAACCACGGCCTCCACGGAAGGTCCTGTGGTGGCGCATGATGAAGATGTAGATGAAGATACAAAGCAACAACAACATTATTATTCAGATCAACCAACGTCCTTGCCCATTGCAGTTATACACGATGATGATGCATCATGTAGTGGGGAGGGCGTACGTGGAGCAGCAATTATCTTGCCGCCATCATCTGCTGTGGATGGCTCTCCACGTGTGCATCACGGTGCGTTGGATAAAAAACACAACACGATTGTGCATCAATCCAGACGCATGGATGCAGATCATTCATCAGACGGAGCTACTTCGTCGAAGAGCTCCGTTGATGCGCGCATTCTTTCACCGACAATGTTGAAGCCAACCAACAACATTGAATTGAAGAGCTCACGTAGCTCATCATCATCATCATCATCATCATCTTCATCAACTGTTGTATCCACATTAATGAAGCACAACAACCGTCAACGTCTGCCACGTGTTCTGCAACCACACACGCCAACAACACAATCGCCAGGCTCACGTACACGGCCAGTGAAGCCTCTCCAGAAACAGAAACAACCACATCTTCCATGTATTCGCGGCCAACGTCCAGCATCACCTTCGTCAACTTGTGCAGCATCCATGAAGAATGTACCACGTGGAGCACACAAGGAGGCATCCGCACGTCGCGTGAGGCGTACATCGCAAACGCAATGGAAGCGGCGGATGAATTTTTCCGTTGATGCGCGCATCACGCATGATCCATATCGTATACATCATCGCCTACAACCAACTCCACCACGTCCAGCGGTGAAGCCGCCCATTCCTCCGCCGCCACGTACCTCCAACATGAAGTGGCGGCATCGACGTACGCATCAACATCATCGGCCCATGACCTTCACGACGGAGGTGCATCCATGTGATGCAAATCATGATAATGTTGATGTTGATGTGCACCACGTACGCCGTACCGACAATATTGATGACAACATCGCACCTCATCCACCACGCCATCATCGCAGACGACGTCGTGGTGGCGCTCCTCATCATCATCATCATCATCATCATCATCATGTTGATGATGATGATGCATGTTGTGTAGAACATCTTGCGCTCTATTGGCCCTACCTCAGCCCGCGCAGTCGTTCACGCTTATTGCAAAACGCACCACTTCCCTCATCCATGAAGCGGAAGATGGCCAACACCGTTGCACCAGATCTTCTCTTGTTGCGAGATGTTGGTGTGTTCTAGCACATGTTCATAATATTCTTTTTTTTCATTCATAATTTGCAAAAAAGAAAAAAACATTTACACTTGGGGGCCGCACGTGTTGTGTTCATGAAAGTGCGTGATATGCTCCTTCACACGCCCGCAGGCAACGGTGTACGTGCATCAATCTGTGGTGTAACTCATCATTTTCATCAACAATAACAACTGGATCGTGCGTTGTGTTGTGCTCTCACACACACACACACATACACATACACATTGACGCAACTTCCTGACTACGCTCCTTCTTCTTTCTTCTCTCTTCTTGGTACGTAGACGTTGGTGGAGGATCCTCATTCTCTTCATCATCATCATCATCTCTCTTTTCATTCTGCGTGCATTCTAATTTCTGTGTGTGTTTCTTCTTGTCTTGCCAGCTCCTTCAACGTTTTCCGACCAACGTTCTGACACGTTCGCCAACGCTGATCGAGCTACCTTCGCCACGGTTTTGCAATCGTTCCATTCCTCACCTACATTGTGTTCGTCTGTGTTTGTGTACATCATCATCAACACAAACTTCTCACACGCACACAACGTAGGTGCGCATCACGGTCGTGTAGCCTCCACACACAACACTCAGACTCCCGCACACACATATACGCTTTGTTGCCGTTGTTTTTGTTGTTGTTTTCTTCATTTTTGTTGTTGTTTTTTTTCATTTTGTTTGTGCACTCACTCGCAGAGAGTTGTGTTGTGCACAGGTGTAGTATTTCCCCCTAATCGTTGCTTAGGCCACAACATACGTACGTTCATCCAGTAACATCGCCGTATTGTGTGCAGAACCTCGTGCTTGTTCCTGTAGATAAATATACAAACACACAAATTAGCAACAACAACAACTACAACAACACGTTTCTCGAGCACTGAAACAGACGTGTGCCACTTCCATTTGCTCACCGTTTGTACGTTGCTCCGTTCTTCGATTTTTTCTTTTTCTTTGCTGCTGATTGAGACGACTTCGTCATCCGATATACACGAAACAGCTCTTCTTTGTGTGTTGGTGTTGTGTATCTTGGATAGCTCTCGGTGTGCACGCTTTGTACCCAACAAAGATAGCACATTGGTTGTGTATCTGGCTGATTCATTTTATCTTATTTTCATTTCCATTTTTCTGTCACTTCACTACTGGCATCATCATCATCATCTCTGACGATACACACCGATGTTTCCAGCAACTCTTGGTGCGAAGCGCACCTCCTCCGCGCGAGATGATGATAATGACGATGATCGTGGCTCCCCACGTGCTCCTTATGGGCGTACAACGGCTGAGCCTGTTGAGCACGCATCCATGATTCTGCCATCACTGACGCGACGTTTGTGCTCCCCCAACACCACCAACGTTGGCGGTGATGCACGTCGGTCAAAGAGCCCCGTGGATATTCTTCCAGCCGTGGCGGAGAGCACAAGCGCCGCCATTCACCCATCCCAATCTGGTGAGGTTGGCCAACATAATCTCGATGATCTACGTACGCCATCGCGGCAGAGTGGCGTATCGATGAACGCAGTGCCATCAGCTGCGCTTCCCAACACGAAGGAGAGCTCCGCGGAGATGTACGGCGACGGTGTACGTACATCATCATCGTTGGCACATCTTGGGACACGTGGAGCGAGCGCCGGAGCAGATTCACGCCGATCCAACGCCATGGCACTTCCGCCCGCCGTGGCGAACACTTGCGATGATGATGATGATGCTCTCCGTCGCAGCGGTGTTGGTCTTCCCTCAACGCAGTACGCACCTGCCACTCCCCAAGAACCACGTGTGAAGCCAACATCTGCTCGACTTGGCCAACTTGGTGGTGATGATCATCAACCACAACCACAAACATTTCCTACTCCGCACACAGACTGCACCTCACCAGCTTCTGCACCCACAGACACCCTGACCTCACCACATGCCACAACAAACTTGGCCAACACCAACACCAACACACGTGCACAACCACTTCACTGCTCCGCCAATGACTCCTTCCCTCCAGTGTCGGAGTACTCCGCAAGTACATCTCTAAACAACTACTACTCACGCCTGATGCCATCTGCAAGTCCGCAGGGTGTACAACACGTACACGTGGATCATGCACATGATGATGTGCTCGCTGATGTTGTTGGCGAGGGCTCCATCACACGCCTTCCCACTCCGCCGCCCATGATCGATGCCACGGAGGATTCCAACGCATCGCCCATCATCAAGATTGCCCCGCGACGATACACCTCCAAGCCCATCTCCACGGCGAGTGAAGGGGCTGACAACACAAGCGTCATGTACGTCAATCTTGTGCCAGACGGAGAGCAGGCTGGGCTACAACCACACGCACAGGATGCATCAGTACCTGTGGATGATGCTGGCATTCCCGACAACAACAACACCAACACCAACGTACTCGATGATGCTGATGCGCCAATCCCAGCTCATGATGATGCCGCGCGCACTAACCCAGCAGCACCCGCACCCCTGCATGAAACGGGAGAATCCTTTCCTCCTGTTTCTGATTGCACGCAGAGTGCATCACGCATCAACAACAACAACAACAACTACTTCTCCACCCTCGTTCCTTCCGCGCAGTACGCCTCACGCCAACAACAGCAAGCACAACCACGCGATGATGTGCTGGTCGCTGGCTCCCAGACACAACTTCCATCCAAGGAAGATGATGTGGCAAATGCGGTGCTTCACATTCCTTCATCATCATCGGTTCAAAATCTTCATCGTGAGCATGATCTGAATGATGCGCTGAGACGTCCACGTCGTGATTCATCCATGCCAGCAGCAGAGGGTGCTGAGCATGATGGCACCTCCATGATTCACTTCAGCAACTCCGTTGCCACCAACATCTCTCATCCGCTGCCGAACATCGCATCGGTGTCCGCCATCTCTGCCATCATTCGTGAAGGGGAGGAGGCACGTACCAAGAACATCGCCAACAACCGCAACAACAACAACAACAACAACATCAACGCCAACAACAATCATGGAGCAGATGTGGTGGATGCTGGTGTTCTTGGACCTCTTCAAGGGACGGATTCATTTCCGCAGGTTTCCGAGTTTACGCAGAGTGCATCGCACAACTACTACTCACGTCTCATGCCATCTGCCACACCACACACCTTTGGTGTAGGTGCACCATGTTTGGCCAACACGGATGAGGTGCAGTGCTCAGACACACAACTACCACTGCATGACGGCACCGACAGGCCAACACAGGATGATCGCGAAGGTGTGGCAGACGATCAGGTACATATCGTGTACTCTGGATCACGAGATTATGCCGATCACTTTGACCACTTGCGGCATGAGCTCTCCGCCCTCGATGCAGAGAAGCAGAGTGCGTCATCATCTCAACAAGCCATGCCCGTCCAGATCTCCGCCGACTCTGCAGCCATTCGTGATGCTCTGGCACAACACAAACGCAACACCACCAACATGAACCATGTTGGTGGTGTTGATGGTGGTGGTATGCCACTCCATGACAGTGATTCCTTCCCTCCCTTGTCAGAGTACTCAGCGAGTATGTCTCAGGGCAAGTACTACTACTCACACTTGGTGCCATCTGCAGCCCCACATCATCTTCAGCCGCAACATGATGTTGCGGAGTCGGTGAATGCGGATGTGAGCACAAACACAACGCCACAATCCAAGGCCATGATGCAGCCATCCTCGGTTGATGCCAACAACATCACTTCTTCCATGTGCAAGGAGAGCTGTGCATGCTCACTCACTGCCGGAGCAGGAAGAGATGATGGTGTTGATGCATCATCACACCAACTCAGCGATGATCATCATCCCAGCCATGTTGCGGCAAGTGGCAGATTTTCGGTGGATCCATCGACGGAGTTGGTGGCGGCATCGACGGAAGATGGTGGCTCGCTCGCCGTATCCAATCGTGCATCGCCACGTGCGCAACAAAACAGCACGCACGATCGTGTTGGGAAAGACGGTGATGATCATGATGAAGATTATGATCTTGTGGGTGTTGATGGGCATGGAGAGAATGATAATCCTCTGGCACAGACAACACAACACAAGACCACCACAGATGGTCAGGTGGTACCTCGTGGAGATGCGCCTCTCTCACCAGACGGAACTGAATCCACGGGCATCTACTCCACGCGAGGTCCATCCACGAACGGATCGGAGCATGCGAGTGAAACTAAAGACGAAGGGTCGTCACGAGGCCACAAACACCGCCGCCATCATCATCGTCAGGCTCAGCAACAACAACAACATCCATCTACGGCGGACTCAACTGGTGCAGCTGCAGATCCAACCAACACCAACATCAACGCCTCAGGTACGGAAGCAGCACAAACAACGGTGAGTGTGCCGCCAACACGGATGAGTCGCGTGTTGCTGCCCGCCGTGGAAACATTGAAGGATGATGATGAGGATGAGGATGAGGATGAGGATGTAGATGCCTCTGACTCATCCTCCATGAAGGGTCGTGCTCCAGGCCATACCACATCATCCAAGAAGAAGCAGTCTGCCAAGAACACTCGTACTCGTGATGCCGCCACCTTCACCAAAGATGATAATATTGATGTAGATGCCTCTGACTCATCCTCCACGAAGGGCCGCGAAGGATCCAACACAACATCATCATCCAAGAAGAAGAAGAATGCTAAGCACACTCGTACTCGTGATGCCACCACAACAACCGAAGATGATGAGGTACGTCTGGCGTGCATGGACACACCTCCCATCAAGGGCAGCACCACCTCACCCGAGGGTGGCGACGATGCACGCAAACGCCGCACCCGCGCACAACTAAACGAGCCGAAGAAACCTGCGAAACCGCGCGACGCCACCACACGTGGTCGTGGACGCAAACACGCACACAAGGCCAAATCTGGCGTACGAAGCTCATCCGCCTCAGATGATGACGATGATGATGAAAATGTTGGTGCACGTCGCAAGGCTGGAGAGAAGAGCACCACACCTCATCAACGCCGACCACAATCACCCAATCGCTGGAAGCGGCGGATGAATTTTTCTTTTGATGAACGCATCGATGATGATCCCTACCGCATTCATCAGCGCCAAGACTCACCTCCACGTCCAGACGTGAAGCCGCCAATTCCTCCGCCTTCTGCGCCAAAACAAGATTGGCACCAACGTGAAACGGCCGCGATGCACAGACGCCCGATGACATTCAGCGTGGATGATCACCCACAACCGCTCCATCTCCGACCCTATGAGCCGAGCAGCTCTGACGATGATGATGATGATGTGGATGGTGCTCAACGTTCCCCAACGAAGAAGCAACGTAAAGCTCGTGGCAAGAAGAAGAGCAAACATGGCCGACGCCATCGCCGTCGCGATGGTGGCAGGCACCTCCCAACCATTCACATCAACAGCGGCTTCAATGATACCTCCTTGGCCTACTACTGGCCGTACCTCACGCCACAATCACGTGCCATTCTCATGAAGGATGCCTCGCTCACCAAGTCGGAGAAGCACATGTACTCGCGGCTCACCTCAACGGATCTCTTCCTCCTCAAGGAGATCCGTGCATGTTGATGTATCTACGGTGAATGGGCACAAGAACAGCCAATTAACGTTGTTCGTTGTTGTTTTTTCGTGCCGCAACAGTGTTCTTTCTGTTTTTTTTTCCTTGGCTTCCATTTTTCATGATTGATGTGTGCATGTGTGTGTGTGTGATATATCTCATTATCTGTTGTGTTGGTGTAGGTCGTGAATCTATTATACACCGTTCATCCTACACAACCACACATGCCACACATCAATTCTTGTATTTTTGGTTTTGTTTTCGTTTCCATCTCCACATGATCATGATTGGCGTGGTGCATCACACTCACGAAGCTCACTTTTGCCCATGTGTTTTGTTGTGGTTGTGGTGCGTAGACGTACCACATCACGTACAACAGACAACTGACATGGCCATCATCCTTCACCTACATATCTTCTTCTCTCCCACTCACGTTTGGTCTAGCCGCAGCCCACATACACACGAAAGGACGAACGTACCAACATACTTAATCCTTCTGTGCTGCATTAAGTGATTGTATCGACGAGAGCAACAGAACGGTTTTGCTTCGTGCGGCACACATCATCAACATCATCATCATCTCGCGCATGGATAAGCATAGGCGAGTGGAGTAGCTTCAGCGGTGCATGGTGAAGAAGAAGAAGGTACAACGGCCTCGCGCCAATGCCCATCAACCACCACCACCACCAACAACGAAAACCTCCACGATCCAACGCAACACCCACAACAAGGGCCTAGACACACCAACCTCATCACCAACGCATTACGATGAGATGGCACAACAACAACAACAACAACAACAACAACAACAACAAGAAGATGCGTCATCACCTCACAAGAACATTCGCAGTGAAAGTGTTGTCCTGCCAACCTTTCCCGTGGATGGCGGTGCCACAGACCTCGCCGACACACGCCGCCTCAACACACCGGAGCTGATTGATCTTCTCCCTGCACATCATCACCATGAGCACCTCACCCTCACTGCACGATCACAAGGAGCACACAAGGATGTGGATCCTCTCGTGGCATCTACGCAGCTCGTTCTTGGCGATGAGGAGCTTCACTATCTCGGCCATCATCCCACACGCAGCAAAACAACATACCCGAGCACTACAACCTCACCAAGTAGAGGTGGTCGCGCCAACAACAACGCCTCACGACGTGGAGCAGGAGGACGTGGTGTCACCACCACACATCCCGTCATTTCGGTTTATCCAATGCATCCGTTGGAGGAGGTGCTCTCACGCAGCGTTGCTGGCGGGAGTACCTCGGTGAGCCCATCCGCGCAGAGCCGGCGTACGAGCATCTTATCCAGCTCCACCCCATCCGCCACACTAGATTCGCCGGATGGTATGCAGAAGCAGCTGCAACAACAACATCATCATCACAATGATGGCGTGCCTAGGCAACAAGCATGGCGTGGTGGTCCACCTCCGCTCACTCAGCCCGACAAGGGTGTAAACGATGCACCGCAACGTACGTCAGCTGATCTTCTTCGCCCTGAGCTCGTGGAGGAGCTCCAACGGTTGTACGGCAGTGCCCCACAGCTCGATGCAACGGCCTACCCCGTCTCTGGCCAACGCTCCAATGACGGTGGCGTGCCACGACGTGTGGGTGGAGATGAGGTGATTCATGATCCCATCTCCGCACGTACCACACCATCTCTTGGCAACGTACGTCAGGATTCATTCCCACTTGTTGATGCTCACACACACACGTCACCAAGTTTCGGTGCATCGCCAGCTCTCTCTCCGCTCATCTCCGCTCGAGGGGATTCCTTCTTCCCTGGCCAGCTCACTACGCCCAATCCTGCCAACGCCAACCACTCGTCAAGCTCATCACCAACAACAACAACCAACAACTCCAGCCATCCACGACGTCGAAGCAGAAGCAGAGGTTCCACGTCGTGGGGCCACTCCGCCTCCACATCTTCGCGCCCGATTGATCTCCATGATGTGCTCAATCGTCATGATCAGTTGGTGAATGCAGATGCAGCCAAGCGTCAGAAGAAGAAGGAAGAAGCACAACGTGCTACGGAACGGAAGCGTTCTGCCAGTATCGTTGCCAAGGATGAAGATGGTCTAAAACATCCATCATCATCATCACGACGTGGTTCATTGGCATCGGTGAGTGCAGATGTTGATGAAGGAAGGAGCTCACGTGCAGCCAAGGCACATCCATCACACTCCACCACCTCCATGCATGGATCAGCAACAACAACACCACGACGTACGTCTGTTGTACGACGTGCGAGTGCGCCAAAGGTACCTCCACTGAGTCCGACCTCTGTGGATCAGCCACATGATGCATCTACACCACAAGCTACTAGTACCAAGAAGGCCATGAAGGCCAGAACACCATCAACGTCGCCACGCCATACCTCCATGTCCTCGGTACCAACACGTTTAGAAGATGTGCTCAATCGCCATGATCAGTTGGTGAATGCAGATGCAGCCAAGCGTCAGAAGGAGAAGGAAGAAGCACAACGTGCAACAGAACGGAAGCGTTCTGCCAGTATCGTTGCCAAGGATGAAGATGGTCTAAAACATCCATCATCATCATCACGACGTGGTTCATTGGCATCGGTGAGTGCAGATGTTGATGAAGGAAGGAGCTCACGTGCAGCCAAGGCACATCCATCACACTCCACCACCTCCATGCATGGATCAGCAACAACAACACCACGACGTACGTCTGTTGTACGACGTGTGAGTGCGCCAAAGGTACCTCCACTGAGTCCGACCTCTGTGGATCAGCCACATGATGCATCTACACCACAAGCTACTAGTACCAAGAAGGCCACGAAGGCCAGAACACCATCAACATCACCACGGCATACCTCCATGTCCTCTGTACCAACACGTTTAGAAGATGTGCTCAATCGTCATGATCAGTTGGTGAATGCAGATGCAGCCAAGCGTAAGAAGGAGAAAGAAGAAGCACAACGTGCAACGGAACGGAAACGTGTTGCGGCCACACCAACCAGAGTTGTGGATCCAGGCAGCTCCCCACATGTTGTTTCATCCCACAGTGAATGTAGTACAAGCCCACGCATCAGCCGTGCATCGCCATCGTCACTGCGCCAACACAGCCCATCGTCCTCCTCCCGCGCCAACTCCGCACGTTCGCGTACCGATGTTGATGATGCATCATCACCGCACGCACACACTGACCAGTTGGAGAGCTGCAACAGCTTTGATTCATCAGAGGCCAAACAACGCCGCCACGCCGCCAGCACGCAGCACATTGATCCACCAACACCACGCACAAGTCCTCGTGTGGCATCTACGGAGGCAAGTGATGAGCATGAGCAACACTCATCACCACCAATGACGTCTTCGCATGCTGTTGTAGTACCTCAGGAAGATGCTGCGCGCCACCCTACAGAGGATGTACTGAAACATGATGTGGATGCAGCGGAACCAGCGATACACAATCGTTTTATCCATGATCCATCATCACCGCCAGCACGCCGTCTCTCCAGCACGGATGGATCGCCAGATCTGAAACACACCATCAACGCTTTTGACGCAACACAACCGTTTGCGGCACCACGAAGACCATCATCACCAAAACCACCACCATCCACAGCACGACGGCCAACCCCAACAACAACAACAACAAAATCATCATCATTATCATCATCTACACGCCCAGCGAGCTCTGGTACCCATCACAGCACCACACCACCCATCTTTGGTACGTCAAGGCCCTCGTCCGAACACACATCATCGAGCACCAACAACAACAACAACACACGGGCAACATCATCATCATCAACATCATCATCATCGAAGCTCTCTCGCACCGCAGACCGCCCACTTACGCTACTCTCGCCACCTCCCGTGGTTGCGAAGGTTGTTGCCACTCCACGTGTGGTATGGAAGGATCAGAGTACATCAACGAGCGCAACAACATCTGCTCGACGAATGCACGCACCTCCATCACATGAAGGACGGCCATCGAGTGCATCTCTATCATCGGTGTTGTGGTTGTCTCGCAAACCTCAACCCGTCGCACATCAAGATCCATCATCATCTTCATCATCATCGAAAACAACAACAACAACAACAACATCATCATCATCATCATCTGGCAGCCGTCGAAGTAGTTCCACGCGTACATCCACACGCAGCCCACTCACTCCGCTGCCGCCTATCCTTCGTGCCTCCTCCATGGAGGTGCCACGTCTTGTTGCATCGTCCTACGCCAGCGTGCATCTCCCACACATCAACGAGAAGCGTTCCTCCAGCACACACACACCAAAGACCTCCACATCGCTGCCCATTCTCGATAACGATGCAGCACAGCGTGCATCATCATCATCATCATCATTGCGCAGCATACTTCCTGCGGTGTTGCGGGCAAGCTCCACAGTTAAGCCACATTCGCCAACCATCACGCCTGATAGTACTCACACGATGTATGTACGTGATCCATCTCCCACCACGCAACACAACACCTCCTCATCGCGTACCTCTACCGATGTGCCCGTACACGGTAGCACAACATCCAATCATGATGATGATGATGATCGCGTAGACCCACTGCATGACGAATCTGGTACTACTCACGATGTGGTGGATGATCAGCATGACGCACCATCATCACATACATCCAACACGGATGCACGCTTCACCGTGGAAGATTCTGCTACGGCCGAGCACCACTCCTCCCCGCGCTACACCAACTCTGCGGAGCTCAACCACAGCAGCATTGCATCATCATCATCATCATCATCATCCTCACGTCCAGCCAACAACAGCAGCAATGATGTGGTGTTTCTACATGCACCACCTCCCATCATCACAGATGATGTACCCGCATCTTCAACACCACCACCTCCACCACCATCCTCTGCGCACTCGCAACGCAATGATCATCGGCGTGTCAGTTTCGCCCATGATCTCACGCAATCTGCTTCACGTGATGCACGCAACACCACGCCGCCACCTCAGACTCTCACTGACGCACCAACATCATCAACGCCACACACTTCAAATGTTGTTGATGACGATGATCATGATCATCCTCCTCCAACAACCTCATCTACACAAGGTGATGTGCATGCATCAACGAGCATCGTTTTGGATGATGATGTGGCACAACAACATCATCATGATGTTGATGGTTATGCAGCTCCACTACGAAACAGCGGCATTGATGCGCACTGTGGTGCAGAAGCCACAGACGGAGAAACACATGGAACCATTGACGTACCTCCACCAACCGAGGCACTTGCGCCATCTCAACAACACTCGTCATCATCATCATCACCATCAACATCTGTGGCAACAGATCGTGATGATGATGCACCAACAGAACACGTTGAAGATGTTAAGCCTATTCCTGTGTGTAGTGAAGCATTCCCATCAACCTTCTCTTCGGACTACAATTCCGCCAATCGTGGAGATGATGCTGATGCTGATGTTGGTGTTGATGATGCCCATGACAACTTCTTGGTGAATCCTGCCACTGTACCAACAACAACAACAACACATGATGATGAAGCAGCTCCCACACAACACAACAACCATCAACAGGCACCAGACATGTACAGTGACGATTTTGCATCATCCATCTCATCCACAGACATACCGCACGTACATAAAGATGATGGCAGGAGCTCACTACATCGCAACAGCCACAATGTACGTGATGATGATGTACCCCATGATGGCGAAGATGTGTTGGATGCACAAGATCATCCGCAGACGGTACATGCTCTTACGCCACCACCACTCTACGCATCTTCTGAATGCTCTGCTCGCTCAGCCCACAACAGCATCAAGAGGTCAACGTCTACGAACCCCAACAACAACCGTGGTCGTGATGATCGTGATGACGTTGCATCATCCATCTCATCCACAGACATACCACACGTACATCAAGATGATGGGCATGCCTCACTACACAGAAGTTATGGTCTGTTGGGTGGGGATGCTGTTGCATCACCAACAATGGCAGAGGATCATCATCATCCACAAGATGAACCTCACACAACCGAGGCACTTACGCCATCTCAACAACATTCATCATCATCATCACCATCATCATCTGTGGCCACAGATCATGATGATGATGCACCAACAGAACACGTTGAAGATGTTAAGCCTATTCCTGTGTGTAGTGAAGCATTCCCATCAACCTTCTCTTCGGACTACACCTCCGCCAATCGTGGAGATGATGCTGATGTTGGTGTTGATGATGCCCATGACAACTTCTTGGTGAATCCTGCCACTGTACCAACAACAACAACAACACATGATGATGAAGCAGCTCCCACACAACACAACAACCATCAACAGGCACCAGATATGTACAGTGACGATTTTGCATCATCCATCTCATCCACAGACATACCGCACGTACATAAAGATGATGGCAGGAGCTCACTACATCGCAACAGCCACAATGTACGTGATGATGATGTACCTCATGATGGCGAAGATGTGTTGGATGCACAAGATCACCCGCAGACGGTACATGCTCTTACGCCACCACCACTCTACGCATCTTCTGAATGCTCTGCTCGCTCAGCCCACAACAGCATCCAGAGATCAACGTCTACGAACCCCAACAACAACCGTGGTCGTGATGATGATGATGACGTTGCATCATCCATCTCATCCACAGACATCCCCAACAAGCATGTGGATGATGGAAGCACCGTACTACGTCGTACAAGTGTGTGTGCAGGTGATGAGACCGCCATGGCCAACAAGACAAATGATGTTGTGCGTCATGATGTACCTACAGCAGAAACAGATCATGAGGCACCTCCATCTACTGCAGCTTCTGCGCCACGTTCATCATCATCACCATCATCATCATCATCATCCATGATTGATGGCGATCTCCAGGACAAGCACCAAGATGATGGCGGGAGATCCCTTCATCGAAACAGCAGCCATGTTGGTGATGATGGCGTACCTCACGATGCAACAGAGGAGATGCCACAAGATGCTCCGCACCCCATGCATGCCCTGACACCACCACACCTCTACGCATCCTCTGAGTGCTCCGCACACACAACACACAACAACAACAACAACAGCAACAAACCTCTATCCGTGTGTAGTGCGTCCATCGCATCCACCATCTCCTCCAACGATGCACACAAGGATGATCCCACGACGTTGAGAAGCAGTGGCAGCCCTGCCAAGAACACAACAACAACAACAACATCATCATCATCATCGCCATCCAGCAAAGATTCACCAACACATGTAAATCCCACGACGCACACATCTACTCCACTGCCATCCAGTCTTGTACGAACAACTCCTGTCATTGGGGAAGTGAAGAAGAGCGTGAGCTTCGTCCTAACACACGAAAACAGCCACACGCATGATGGTCCACCGCTAACATCCACGTCACCAACATCGCCTCAGCATCATGTTGTTGATGATGATGATGATGATGATGAACCGAACAAGATGAACGACGTTGGTGGCAAATTCTTCGTGACCTTCTCCGCACGGGATCACGCCGAGGATTCATCCAACATCTCGAGTGTTGCTCCACCCATTCACACACAATCATCACGCGAGGAGCCACACATGACAGACATCATCAAGCAACACCCGTTGTACTCCTCGAGCTCGTGCCTCATCATCAACTCACCTGCCACCACGGGAAGTATGAGCAGCCAACAACAACAACCACAACAACTTCACGCATCCGTCATGAGTAGCGTGGGGAGCTCTGATCGTCAATCTCTTCAGCCGCCATCCTCACCGGAAGAAACCGCGTGTGGCGTACACGATGCATCATCATCATCATCATCATCATCAACATCAAAAACAACAACGCAGGATGATCTTCCTTGGCGCTTCATGATCGCCTTCTCCCCACGTGGTGAAGATGATGATGGCAACATGATGCTCAGCGCACACACAAGCGAGTACAATGCCAGCTCCCCGGCACCACCTATCCGCAACGCTGCATCTCTTACTAACTCATCCTACAACAACAAGAAGAAGATGATGGATGATGATGCGTGGAAGGATCATCCTCTTGAGAACTCCGCCGACTCACTCATCATCGCCTCGCCGCCGTTGATGGAGATGGAGGACGAGCAAACGTCGCGCACAACACCAACAACAACAACAACAACGCACATCAACTCACCACCTCCATCCACCGATGCTGCACGAGGCACACGCGTGGATCGTGCATCATCGCCCGTTGGTTTCGTGGAAGGGAGCAAAACATCGCCAACAACAACAGCCGCGGATGATGTACGTCCTGCTGCTGGAAAAACGAAGGATGAAGCCTCTCCTCGTGATGAGGATGATGGTGGTGACATATTAATTCATCGTAATGATGCGTTGAGTGACGCAGATATACCGCAACGTCATTTGGAGAGCTCACCAACGTTGCGTACGTTGACGGAGCCATCCATGTGCTCGAGACCTGAACCGGAGTCTGATGTGCATCAACGTGCGTCACCTCGTGGTGATCCACGTACGTCAGCAACAACAACAACAACAACAAGATCCCGAACACCTCCATCGGCAGCAGAAGCACAGCCCAGTGCTGCAGCAACACCTGCTGCATCTACACACGTACGCTCATCATCATCATCATCATCATCTCATGACGATCATCATCCAGATCATGTTGCTGCCATCGTGCCATCCTCCCCGAAGGAGATGGCCATCCAAACAACAACGCCAGATCTTTGCGCCGCTCCTCCATCACGTGTAGATGCATCCACGACGGCAGATGTTGCAGTTGGTGTTGATGCAGCCACACAATCATCAATGATCAAGGATGATGCACCACATCCTTCTGCAATTCATGTTGCTGCACAGACGGAGAAGACGAGCTCTCCCACACAACAACAACAACAACAACCATCATCATCATCAAAGAAGATGAGCACACC
Organism: Jaenimonas drosophilae; assembly: GCA_030849065.1. Taxonomy (NCBI): domain Eukaryota; phylum Euglenozoa; class Kinetoplastea; order Trypanosomatida; family Trypanosomatidae; genus Jaenimonas; species Jaenimonas drosophilae. The sequence continues at coordinate 33,535 of JASAON010001582.1, forward strand.
TCCGCAGAAGTCAGCCGTGCAGCCCCTTAAGCCGAAGCTGCTAAAGAAGAAGCGCCCCAACCCAAAAAAGATGCCGAACAACAACAACAACAACAACAACAATAGCAACACCAACAAGATCATCACCACTGACACACCACCACGTACAACGCCACCCACAACACAGCTAAAGAAGAAGAAGAAGAAGAAGGTTGATGTACGGCCACCATCATCACCTCCCTTCACGGTTGCAGCAACGTCAAAGACAAAACCAAAACGTCGTTATGTTGCCGCACGCACACACGCACTACGAAAACGCATGAATTTCTCCATGGACCGGCGCATGACGTCCGAAGCTCCACGACGTTTGCCACGCACACGCAAGATGAAGTGGCCAACACGTGCAACGACACAACAACGACATCCGCACGCACGTACACGTCTGCCACGACGTCGGCGCGACTCAAATCCGCGATGCTATCTGCGTCATCGACGTGAGTTTATGGGTCGCGGAGCTCCAGAATTTTTACATCCGTACGGCCGTCCTCCACGACGTGCAGCACCACAACAACAACGGCATCATCCACGTACACAACAACAACAACAACAACAACAACTGATGAAGAAGAAGATGAAGGTGAAGCACTCACCCCAACAACAACAACAACAACAACAACGTACAAAGTTGTTGTTGCGTAGACGACGTACGCCACCACTTTCGTTGGCGTACGCACCGAGCTCTGGGCCACGCTGGAAGGCACTTCATCGACGCCATCATCAACGTGTTGTTGTTGATGATGATGATGATGATGTAGGTGCAGTTGGAGATGAAGATGTGTACGCCCATGTACTGACGAGACATGGATTCTGGGGAGAGGCCATGCGCCACATTGCTCTTGGCTGAACATGCATATACATTCATGCTTCACCACACACACACACACACATAAACAACTTAGATTGGTGCTGTTTCAGACGCAACATCAACACGACGTGCGTCATGACGTGTGTTTTACGTACTCGTGCAACGAGTGACGATGCTCATCATCATCATCATCATCATTAGTCAGCACCAATATCAACCTCATCTCCATCCGTTTAGAGGTATGGATGATGAGTCGTGCACCACACCACACTTTTTTCTCTTTTTGTTGTGCGTGTTGTGCGTGTTGATGTTGGATGATGATGATGATGATGTACCATCTCACGCATCACCATCACCATCACCACGGAGGACTAATGACGAATACATCATCATCATCATCAACACACTCAGTGCTCTTCTTTTGTGTTGTTGTTGCCATGACGTACGTACTCCTCCATCTCAACGTACTTAATCACTCATCATCGCCATTTTTTGTGGCGCGTTTTGTATTTCTTACCTCGTTTGTTTGGTATAACCATCATCCATCTACATCATCACCGCCTTCATGCACATTCATCATCATCACGAATGGTGTAGAGCTCCACTGAATGTTGTTGTGTTGTGCTTCATTTCTTCTTATTTTATGAATCACGTAGACCTCTTCATCTCTCCCAATGTTCTCATCAACATCACGTCGGTATGTTGATGATGATGATGTGTTGTGTCTTGATGCCTACACACACACACGTGTACCAGGTACGTACAGCAACTATATCACTCTGACTGACGGATGTTGCTGCTCAGAGTATATTGATAGATGGAGCAGTGCATGCTGACGCACACAAGTACATCTCCTCGGGTTGTTGTTGTCGTTGATGATGATGATGATGATGATGATGCTCTGCAACACATGTTGGCACACATAATGTTGTTCCTATTTTGGTTGTTGCGTAGATGCAAGATAGATAAATCACGAATAGATACTTACTTACTTAAACATCCTAGACGCATAGAAACACATCCAAGAACACAACAACAACAATATATAGGTTGTGTGTGTATGTGTGCATGACCACGACGTAGCTTCATCATGTTGCCATCATCATCATCATCCACATCTCCATCCGTCGCGGAGAACACCGCACGACCATCGCAACGTGGCCATGACGCGATGATGATGGACGATGTGATGGAGGAGGCGGAGCTCATCAACTTGAATCATCTCTCCACGGCCAATGTTGAAACGCACAACATTGCGTATGCATCTCTGCCACAACAACATGTACCACCACCACATCATGGCGCCCACGCACACTTGCGTTCGCATGGTGAGATGGATCTCCATCAACGTACCGTGCATCATCAAATGAATGTGAATGAGAACAAGTACTTCGCAAGTCATGATGATGATGATGATCAAGCATCACCGCACATTGCCTCCATCTTGTTGCACTCCATCACCAACAACAACAACAACAACAGACATGTGCATCAACGTCGTTGTGGTTGTCGCGTCGAGGATCTCATCCGCTACCTCCACCACTTAAGCAACGCTGCCGCACGTGGACGTCAGCGCATGGCACATCAGCACACGTACAACACATCGGTGAAGCATGTGCTTCAGCATCAGACACGTATGCAACGGATATCATCGTCATCGATGGTTGATGATGGTGGTGATGATGATGTGCCACACGATGATGCACTGCAACTCATGCATTACATCCGTTGTCTTCGAAGAGAAGATGCATCATCACGTCGTCCACGAACACGTACATCATCAACATCATCATCGAGCTCATCATCATCATCATCATCTTCTTCACCACCACCACGTGTGTTGCATACACCTGCGGCTGGTACTTCCTCTGCGAGAGGTTTGATGGCCGTCATTGATTGCGTTCGCCAGATGCGCGCAGACGATGTTGATGCGCATCATCGTGATGCTACTGATGCCGATGGTGTTGTTGGTGATGAGGTTGGTGTTCTGAATCATGCTGATGAGATGCAACCTCCATCATCATCATCTCCTCACGATGGAGATGCGCAATCTTCATCACATCACGTTGATGCCGCCAAAGACAACACTTCATATACACCTCCTGTGGCAGATCCAACTTCATGCGCATCATCAACAACAAAAACAAGAAAGACTGACGTTGAGCGCAATGATGTTGGCCGTAGCACGACGCCACCAACTCTCGACGTACTCACCGATGATGATGATCATCCTGACATTGCTGTTGATGCAGAACCAACAACAACAACTACTACTACTACTACTAGTACTACTACTAGTACTTGCTGCACTAGCACAGCAACAAGAGATCCCACCTTGGAGGAACAACATCGTCTCATTGATTTTCTTCATCGCCTTCACGACGAGGCAGACTTTGACCGCTACGTACATCAACATGATGATGATGATGAGCAACATGATGTTGATGCGCACTCACAACCGCAACAACAACAACAACAACAACAGCCAGAGTCATGCAGTCGTGGCGTGCAGTACAGCACACCTCTCCCAACCAACAACAACAGCAACAACACATCATCGAAGTTCATCGTCTCACCGAGGCATCCAAATTCATCCATCACATCATCTCAACGTCGTCGAAGTAGCAACACGCATCTTCATTCACCACTACCAGATGCATCACCATCATCATCATCAACAACAACAACATCAACATCACGTACCAATGATGATGCGCAACCTGCACCAACGCCACACAATGCGACGGAGATCCATGCCAGCCACGACAGAGCTTCCATCACACAACACACATCATCATCATCATCACGCGTGAATGTAGATGAAGTTGAAGATGTCCTACACACAACATCAGCCGTACATCATCACGGTGATGTTGTGCCAACAACCATCAACGTCATCTCTTCTGTTGTCCTTCATGCATCCTCAAATGATGATGTTCCTCCGCGCGTGTTGATGTTGTCGCAGCACATTGATGGTGTAGCTCCACGTACACATGCATGTACATCTCCTCCCCCACATCCACCGACAACGACACGAGCTACAACAACAACATCGTCTTCATCAACGCATGTACGTGATGGTGTAGATGATGTTCGTCGCGCAGATTTACATCAGCGGCTGAAACTATCCACGGCGGAGTTGCGAGCGGAGGCATATGCGGCCTTGACAAGCATCAACACCATCATCGCCAAACGTCTGTTGCGACGATCACATCGCATCAAGATGCACGTACATCATGTACGCGGAGAACATGATGGTGATGATGAGGAGGAGGATGATGATGATGATGAGCATCATCTACATGAACGAAGCCCCCCTCTTCCAACACATGAAGAGAATATCACTCAACAACAACAACAACAACAGCAACAACATGCAACTACACATCAGCGTGAAGATGTACGTCAGCGAACGACGCTCGTGCCAAGGACGAAGATGGATGATGCATCTCAACGTGTTGAAGGTGATTATGCATCTTCACACATGCAGTCTGAGTATTCATCAACAACATCATCAAGTACATCATCATCATTATCATCTTGTGTAGATGCAACGAAGAATGCTGTTGCGCACGATGATGCAGCTCGACGCTACGAAGATGATGCCTCAACACTAAGATCATCATTATCATCATCGCTTCGTATGGACTCAACACAGATTGTTGGTCTTGATGATGCAGATCAACACAAAGATGATGTTTCATCATCATCAACCGGTGCATATCATCGATGTAGCACCAACGAAACATGCGTTGTTGCTGCAGCTCCTCTTGGTGAAGATGCAGCATCATCATCTCCCCACACTGACACACCACATCATGTTGTGTTGGATGATGATGTGCATCAACACGATAATGATGCTCCATCAACATCTACTTCCAGCACATCTCTGCGTGCAGATGTGCATCAAGATGCTGCCGCGGATGCTGTTGTTGCAGCTCCATACGATGCGCCAACAACATCATCACGAGATGTTGTTGCTGCGCACATGGATGATGATCAACATGTACGGACATCATCTAACATGCCCGACAACGTCATTGCTTCCTGTGATGATGTTAGTGGGCACCACACCTCGTTGCGAGATGAAGATGATCTATGTTCAGTCATGAACCAACATCCAACAACACATGTTGCTGATGATGATAATGATGTTGATGATGATGATGATGCTACATGTACATCAGCGTCAGCGTGTTCGTCTCACGCCCAATCGCCACCAAGTGTTTGCTCCACAAGCGTGGGATGCGTTCCTGCAGATGAAGATGATGAAGATGAAGCACCACTTCATGTTGATGATGTACGTGCTCCATCATCACTGTGCTCTTCTGCGCATGACATGTCTCAGCCATCCACGATGACTTCGGCCTTTATGGATGTTAATGAGAACCACAACAACATTGATGATGATGTTGGTGTTGGTGTTGGTGTTGGTGTGTTATACACACAAGAAGTTGTGATTCATCGGCCACAACACACATTTGGTGCAAGCAACGCACATTGTGGTGATGTACGCTACCACAACCTTGATGACGTACATCAAGATGCATTGAATGACGTACGCTACAACAGTGATGATGATGCCGACGTGTTATACACGCAAGAAGTTGTGATTCATCGGCCGCAGCATCACGAAGTTGTTGCCAACAACAACACAACATATTATTCAGACCACACATCATTGGCATCTATTCACTACAACAATACGCATGAAGATGTTGATGATGAAGATCATGATCAGCATGTGTACGTTCCGGATGCATCAACCTTTCCTGAGTATCTTAGGAAGCCAGACTTTGGTGCGTTTGCGCTGACACCACCAACACTGCAGGGAACGCATTCGGATGAAACACAACAACAACAACAAGATGATCATCATCGTCATCATCATCTTGATGAGCAACCATCATTTCATATGCAGCTGGAAAGAACTGTACATCTCTCATCTACCTCAACACCTCGTCATGATGATATCGATGATGTTAGAGCACATGAAGAAGAAGATGCAGCAATGATGCGTGCGTACCTCCATCAACATCACGACGTACGCAACAACGTCGTGCACGTTGAGAGCTCTGCGTGCAGTAGCAGCAACAGTCACGACGTCTACCACGCAGATTCATTGCAACAACAACAACACACAACACAGACATGCGAAGAAACAACCATGACAACGTCGTGCTCATTCAATGAAGCACAACACGCACATCAACACATGTCTGTGATACAAGAAGATACACCAACAACAACAACTTCTGTTGTTGATGTACGACGCAACACACCAAATCCATCAACGTTGATGCTGCGTGCAGCAATGCGGCAGCCACACAAGCCACGAGTGGCACAGACAACAAACAACTCACGTCGTACAAACATCTCCCCAACACAACAACAACAACAACAACACAACCAACAACGTGTGGCACAAAGGAAACCTTCACCCACACGTACATCAATACGTTCTTCAGTTGTTGCTGCAGCACACAACACCATCAACGGTGTGCGTGATTCATCACCAACCTCACCATCATCTCCTCAACGTCTTCCACCTACACAAATCCTGCGTGGAGTACATGCACCAGATGATGATTCTCATCAGCATCAACATCAACGTGAGCGACGAAAACCTCCGCTGCCCAGCATCTTTCGTCGCCAACCATCCACGGCCGCACTCGTCGCGCACACTCGTCGCGGAGATGAGAAGAAGAAGATGATGATGATGTTGGTTGATATCTACACTGGCAACAGGCGAGGTGGTGGTACATCCCAGCACACGCGTACATCTCCTGAACCACATCAGCAACCGTTGCGTGCAGATGATGTGCTCAACAACTCTTCACTCCTTCGTACATCATCTGCCGATGACGTGGATGATGGTTGAGCCCATCACACGCAAGTATACATGCATCATCATCATCATCATGTTGATGATGTTCTCTAGATGTTTTGTCAGTGACACAGACACATATACATCATCATCATCATTATTAGCAACAACATCATGAATGTTGTGCTTCATTCTGTGCTGCTCATCTCGCACACATCATCATCACCATCACCTTCTTCTTCATGTTGTAGTAGAGATAGATAGATTAGAGCAACAGCACACACGTGTGTGTGCGTGCTGCCATCAACACGCTCCATGAGCGTGTATACCGATGACGATGATGATGATTCCCACATGGATGCACAACTTCATGGTAGCTCATCTCCTCTAGAGACAAAACCATCACACGATGATTCATCTACATCATCCAACCACAACAATAGCAACAACCATCATCATGATCATGAAGAAGATGAAGATGATGAAGAGGATGACGCTAGCAGCTGGGCATCGATTGAAGAACAACATCTTCATCTCGGCGATCAGGATGAAAACAAGTACATCAAGACGTTACAACACCGCGATGATCTCCTCACGCGTGCGCAACGTCAGGGGCTGAACGACGAAGAAGCACGCTACCTCAAACCACAACGTGTACGTGCGTCACATCATCCAACATCATCATCACCGACGAGCAGCAATGTTAGTGTTGATCGAAGTATTATGCCACAAACGTTGGAGGATATTCAGAGCATCTCATCACGCATGTTTCCCGGTGGTGATCAAGTAGCATCATCGCGACCATCTCCCTCGATGGAGAAGAGCCCAACACACTCGTTGCAAACGTCTGAAACACACGATGATGATGATGTTGATGATGATGATGTTGGCGTACGCGAAGGACCGTTGGATGGTGTACCTGTGTTAATGTCTCGTGAGAGTTCAGCACGCACAACATCCACAGCATCTCCACGTGATGCGCCAAGAAAGAGGTCGAAGAAGACGAACTCCAAGAAGAATCATCACAATGATGATGATGATGATGATCAGCATCTTCGCACCAACAACAACAACAACAAGAAGCTCATCAAGAAGACGTCGCTGCCCATGACGAGTGCACGTCGTCCATCACGCCGTGGAAGTAGTCGCGGTGCTGCACCTCATCCACCAACACACATCAACGACACGAAACAAAAAAAGGATGGACGTCGGCGTACATCTGCACCACGACGATCCTCCGCGGCCGCCTCCACCTCATCACCAACATCACCGCCCATCATCAACACTGTTTCGGCCTTCTCATCACCACGCCAACGTACATCATCAACGGAGCAACAACAACAACAACAACAACAATCGCTGCACATGTCTCCGGATAGACGCTCCAAAGTGGTGATGCTGTCACCGAGTGCGTCGTCACGCACGGAACCTTCTCGACGTTCTCTGAGTGATGCACCAACATCCACGCGCAACAAGAATAACGAGAAGAAGAAGAAGAAGAAGAAGATGTTGAGCGCATCTCCCGATCGTTCATCATCATCTTCGTCACGTCGTCGAGCATCATCATTGCCATCATCGAATCCATCATCCAGCAGACGTCGGAGTAGCAGCAAAGAAGAAGCGCCAAACGTATCACCACCACCACCGCCACCGCCAACAACAACAACAACAACAACATCAAAGAAAAAGAAGAAGAAGCGTACATCAACCACGTCGCCACCATCAACATCCCAACAACATCGCGCACCACGTACTTCAATCGGTAGCGTTAATTCCAGCAAATCGGCACGGTCACGATCATCTTCAACATCATCCACCAAAGGATCCAAACGAAGGAGCTCTTCTCCTTCCACCACAACAACCCAATCATCATCATCCACTCCAACTACCACAACAACAACAGCCGTCAAGCAGCCCACCACTAGCAGAAGTAGCAGTGATGGCACCCAACCAACACACCCACGACGAACACCTTCATCTGCATCCTCACGGGATGATGAAAAGGCTGGGCGTCGCCCCACACCTCCATCAACGCTGATACACGCACATCCAACAACATCCACGTCATCAACCACATCACCGCCCGTGGCAATTTCATCACCACCTCCTCCACCAGCAAACATTGCTGAAACACCGCCACCACGGGCTGAGATGCCATCAACCTCATCACTCACGGAAAAGAAGAAGAAGGCGGTGAAGAAGACGAAGAATGATGTTGTTGTTGATGATGATGAGCCGGTATCTCCAGGAAGTGTTCGGTCACGTCGTCGTACAGCAACACCAGAAACATCCAGTATTCTGGCAGACGATGATGATGATGATGTGAATGCATCACCACGTGATGGTCTTGGCTCCACACGAAAACCATCAATTGAGATGAAGGATGAGATGCCATCATCCAGATCAACAACATCAACCTCATCATCTCCACGGCATCATTTTCCTCAGCTCGAGACACGGCCATCGACGGTGGAGCCACTGCGGAATCACTCAGGACGTACCACCTCCACACCAAAACACAACAACAACAACAACATTCATGATGATGTTGGTGAGTTTGAAGAAGAACATGATGCACCGCGTGCTGCCGCACGACGACGTACGCCAACTCCAACGCAGGAAAAGACCAAGGCCCAAACCTCCGCACGTACATCTCCCGACAACAACAACACCAAAAAGAAGGAGAGCATCAACAACAGGAAGAAGGATGATCAAGCACCACAACCAGCTGCATCATCACCATCTCCCTCATCTTCGCTTCACGCAACACCAACTACATCACCAACCTCGCGACGTCGCGCCGAAGACGCACGTCGTCATGCCTCTTTGACGCCATTTGGTGAAGATGATGCTGATCCACTCACAACAACAACAACACGAAAGAAGAAAAAGAAGAAGAATGCTGCACGTGGTGATGCACCTGTTGATGTACTCGCACCATCCTTCATTGTGAGCTCACCACAGAAATCTGAGTACGGAGATGATGCACGTCCACCACTTCCCATCTCCAACAACAACACAACACACGGCTCTCTGCCATCTTCCTCATCACAGCATCATGATGATGTCGGAGCAGCTCCACTCGGCCACACCTCATCACGTAGCTATCATCCAATCGAGCTATCTCCACGGGCAACGGAGGATCTCATCTCTCCACGACATGCTCATGTTGTTGATGCAGAACCACCACTACCACCACCTCCTCCATCACCTCCATCGGTTGTGGTGGCACCAATTGTGTTGTATGTGGTGCCACAATCACAGCCCAAGTCAGCCACACCCGCCACCTCATCCACATCATCTCCACGTGATGGAGTCATTGAGCTCTCTGAAAACTCATCGCAAATGAACGAAGACCACTCATCACGACGACGTACGAGTGCGGTACCAATTTGGCTGAGTGACATCCACAACAACAACAACAACAATGGTGATGGTGATAGAGGAACCTCCATTGTGCTGAGTCCATCACCGGTGCTGAAGATGGATCGTGCATCCAGCGCCATTTATAGCAACAACAGCAACAACAACAACAATGGTGATGTGCATGACTCGCAACAAGAACCACAGCAACATCAAGAACCTCATCCATCGATCTCCACGACGATTGCGAAACCATCAACCGTGGCACCACCTGGTGTAGCTCCACGTCGCAGCGATGTTATATGGCACTTTGATCAGGCTCCACCACCACCACCATCATCAACGCATCCACAACAACAACAAAAACAAAATGTTGCACGTTTGCGTGATACGCCGCCGGAGCCTCTTCCGCCACACATCATCTTCTCGAGACGCACGCCGACACAGGAAGAGATGGCGTCGATGCCAACTGAAGCGGATGATCATGAGCCCTACAACAACAACAACAACAACAACATGCATAGTCGCAGCACCTATGATGATGCCCGTACATCGTCGATGGATGTGCCACACCTCTACAGCCCATCTCCCCCGCTGCCACTTCCGCCGCGCTATGGAGAGCTCAGCCCGACATCGAGCTCCGCCATGATGATTCATCGCCCATCAACGCCACCAAAACTTGAGCAACACACGCAAACATCGATGATTGTTGCGCCACCTCCACCTCCACCTCCTCCGTTGATGTGGGAAGTTGGCGCACAGACCTCCGATGACATGATGATGATGCCTGTAGAGCACAAGACGGCACCTCCATCAATTGCACGTACACATGCACCCGTGGATGTGTATGATCATGGCACACAAACAACACCTCCGTTGGTGCAGGACCTTCACGGAGATGCCCCAACGTGGATGGCGCCATCATTGCTCATCTCACCACCACCACAACAACAACAGCAGCATTTTGCACCTCCTCCACGTGAGGTGCGTGATGGTGAAGCGCAAACATCTCCGCTCCTACCTCCACCACCACCAGCAACAACCATGATGATGTTTCCTGGTGAGCCACAACCAATGATGCAGCACAACACAACACCAGAACCAATGTACGTGCCCCTGAACCAACCTCCACCACCGCCAACGTTGGCAGATGTGCCACATTTGTGGGAGCGACCCACGCAGACATCGCCATTCTTGTTTCCGGAAATGATGATGATGATGCCGCCGCCTTTGATGCTCCCACACGATGAAGTTGTTCCAGATGATGGGTACATGCATGGCAGTGCATCGTGTACGACGGCGCCACCTCCTCCAGCACATGTTGCACCATATCATGTGTTTGGTGATGATGATCATCTTCACTACGCTCCCCCACAACAGCAACAGCCAGAGCCTTTGTATGTGCCACAACAACAACAACAACAACCAGAGTCTTTGTATGTGCCACCACAACAACAACAACAACCGGAGGACCCATTCTACGCACAACAACAACACCAACATCCACAGGAGCCAATCTTCGTGCCACATCCACCACCCTACGCACAACCACAACAACAACCAGAGCCTTTGTATGTGCCACCACCACAACAACATCAGCCAGATTCTTTGTATGTGCCACCACCACCACCACAACAACAACAACAACATGAAGATGACGAAGTTTGTTGGTCTCAGCCGCCCATACCCGCGCACGCACATTCACCACACGCAGAGATGGATATGGTGCCTCATGCACCGCTGCCATCATGGCAAGCACACGATGATGATGATGATGATGATGATGATGTTGCACATCAACCTGCACAACTCCCTCCTCCATCAACGGATAGATATGCACCACATCCGCCAACCTGGAGTACGCCAGCCTACCCCGTGTACGCTGGCCATGATCGCGCGCATCCAGATAATGTGGTTGATGGAGCTCATGTTGATGATGATGATGGTGGTGGTGGTGGCTTGATGTGGGCCAACCCGCCGTTGATGCACAACAATAACAATAACAACAACAATAGTATCGTGGGTGGAGATCTTCTCAATGACGATGACGAAGACGCATCTCCGCCCTTGTACGTTCCTACCTACTACACACCACAGGAGGTGGTGGAGCAGATTGTGGTGCCTCATCTTCCACGCGCTGATGTTGATGATGATGAGCACAAACACAGAAAACGTGGAAGAAACAAGGCCACCAACACACATCGTCCTCCAGAACATGAAGAGATGGGCATCCAAACACCGCGTGTACGTCGTCATGAGAAGTCTTGCAACACCAAAGTGGCTGCACCTCCGCCAACACATGAGCAAGGCACGCAATCATCGCGGAGTAGATCCAAGAACAAGTACACGATGACGAGCAAACATCTCATCAAGTCGCTGATGGAAGAACATGATGGAGTATCATCACTAGACAAGAACAAGACGAAGAAGAGGGCCCCACGTACAACAACCTTTGAAGAAGAGGAAGATGATGATGCGCAACAACAACCACATCATCATCATCATCATCGTCATCGTCCAAATCCTTCGGCGGCAGATGATGTTGCTGCTCCATCCAAGACATCAACACGCACCAGCACCAAGAAGCAGAAGCAGGGTGAGATGCCATCTTCCTCGCCATCAACATCGAGTGAGGATCCCCGCCATGAACGTTCATCGCACCACACCAGACGAAGTAGCAGCAAACATGCCCAACAACAGCCAGACAACAAGAAGAAGATGCAGCAAGATGATGCAACAGATCAAGTAGCACATCATCACCGCTATCCATCATCTACATCAACCTCCACCTCTTCAGCAGCTCGTCCTCAGTGGAGCAACTTCAGCTCTCCGCACGCATCACCCACGATGGAGCCTACATCACCACTCTGGCGCACAACAGCAACAACATCAGATCCGCACACACGCACACCACACGATGGCCAGTTGAGCTCACTACTCATCTCACCGAACAAATCACGCCTACACACACGAAACAACAAGCAGCCCACTTCCATCATCAACACCAGCAACAACAACAGGATGACGATGCCAACACGAACACAGGATGAGATGTACCCGGCGTACCAACCCGCACACCAACGTGGAGATGATGTTGATGATGGCGATGATGGTGATGATGTTGCATCGGCAGCCACGGCTCTTGCTATGGCAGCAGCATCCTTGGCCGCCCGCCTCAATCAGCAACAACAACAACAACAACCTCGTCAACCATCTGGACGACGTCATCCACGTTCATCCGACATCATCAACAACAACGCCAACAACAATCGCAATCCTGAGTTGTCACTATCGGAAGATGATGATGACGATGATGATGATGATGATGCACGTGCACCTTCGCCGGTATCTCTCCCACCTTTGCTGAATACATCCAAACATGATGTTGATGTTGTCAGTAGTGGTGATGGCACACGTGGCAACGCATCCGTCTACGCACGTGGTGCATTTGAGCATGATGACGACGTACCTCATCCACCAACATGGATGGGCAAAGAAGATCAGTTTAAGCTCCTCAAGGACTTCTACAAGAAGAGATGATGCGCACCAAGTGAGATCTCGTGTCTCGTGATCTACGATCATCATGATCATCGTCATCTTCTTTCTTTATTTGGTTTTTTTTCTTCACGGATGTATCGCACAACATCCTCGTCAAGAAGTGGTGTGCTTCAACGTCTTTTTTTTCGTTTTTCATACCTCACTTTATCACCTTACACACACACACGATATGTACGTGTAGATCACCTCACTCACTTCATCACCTGCGGATGACGGCTCACGATGCTTGCTGCATCACCATCCAACACACACATGAGCACACACAACCACATGGAATAATGTAGGATGTTGTGTGTGGTTGTTGTGTTGATGTCGATGCATAATTCTGTGTGTTTTGTTTTGCTCTTGTTCAGTTAAGTTTGCAACGTGTGCTGCTGATTAGATGCCTGCACCGATGATGATGATGATGATGATGCCATCATCATCATCGTCATCATCATCGTTTGCAGTCGATGTGCTCCTCACGTCTTGACGCCTTAGAATGTGGCGGTCTTAATCCCATCAACATCAACATTTTCACGTTGCGTGCAACGATCTCACACCACCACCAACATCTACATGGCATGCACAACGTCGTAATCATCATCAACTCCTCTCCTTCTCATTCTTCTTCATGATGCTTCATGATGCTTCTCGTTTAGATCGAAGCTGGAGCTCCTTCTCTTCAGCTTCTCACTGCATTCGCTCTTACACACACAACACAACAACAGTGTGTTGTGTTGTGTTGTGTTGTGTTTTGTGTTGTGTGTTTTTTTTTTCATCAACAATATGCCCAACACCTCTCCTTCCGACTTCACGTTGAAGAGCATCCTCTACCTGCCAGAACACAACCTGATGTATGATGATGTGAGCCACAACAACGTTGCTGCACATCAACGTGTACGTGAGCATGATGATGTTGTGCTGAGATCGGTGCAGCACATCTTGCATGAGGATGATGATCTCCGTCTCTTGTCGTCCGAGTCTGTGCGTACACGCAAACTTCAACAAGATGCAGTTGGTGTTGGTTATGATGATGATGATGATGATGATGATTTTGATGATCAGCATCAACGTTCATCACGTCCAAATCTGAGTCATGAAAGCTCACTCACCTCATTGGATGAGGAAGACGTGATGCACGATGGTATTGTGGTGGATAATAATCATATACATCAACCTACTGTGTTGATGAGGATGGTGGATGTACGCACACCGGATGTGTTGGAGCCCAACACGCCTGCACGTCAGCAACGCACGCTAACATCAACACCGTCTCGACGTCCACGGAAAGTTGTCTTTGTTCTGGAGAATGATGATGGTGTTGGTGTGACGCATCCTGTTGGTGATACTTCATCTCCATCTTCACACAACAACAACGAGAACGAGAACAGCGCGGTGTTCCTGACTTCATCACCAACGTCGTCCCACTTGCGGCAACCGTTGTGGATGCAACGACGTCAGCACGCGAACATGTTTTCTGAACCATTCACGCCATTCTCATCACAAGTTATGAGCCACGGTGAAGAAGATTCTTTTGATGGTGGATGCATGAAAGAGGAACTCCTCCGCGCGCATCTTCACCCATCAACGTTGTGTTGTCATGGCAGCATGGAACCACCAATGATCGCTTCACACCAACTTCAACGTCAGCATGAGATGAAGATTTTGGATGTGTTGCGTGCATCCGTGAATCGATGCCGCCGACAACACAGATGATACGCACATCATCAACACACCCGCACACACATTCAACAACAACAACAATGATTTTTGTTGTGTATGTGGTTCTGGGTCATGATGTAGATGTGCGCATGACGTTTTTTTTTCGTTTTTTTTTCATTGTTTTCACCAGCACAACATCATGGCGTGCTGCATCAACATCAACATGATGATGTTCTACACCAACACACTTGTGTTGTTCTCTTTCGATGTACTCCTTCGATTGTTGTTTCACTTTTTTTCTGTTGTTTCTTTTTTTTGTTTGTTTGCCCATCATCATCATCATCATGCGTGCATGTTCGTGTGTGTGTGTGTGTGTGTGTGTGTGTTGAGATATACATACGCACATCGTGGCATGTTGTGATGATGCTCCCCCTATCAACCTAACGTATCTCCATCTACGTTGAACCCCCTTAATAACAGTAGTATGCATGTGCATGTATGTGTGCGTATGTAGAACATGAATACGCCATCACAACAACAACATCATCATCATCTACTGATTCTCTAAACTTGTTTGTGCGTGATGAAACTCCTCGAAGATCCAACATGTGTGTCAGGGTTTTGGCAGCATCACAACATGCAAGTGCTCATCATCATCAACATCATCACCATCAACATCATTTTCTTTTCGTGTTGAAGTAGATTTTTTTTTTTACAAGATCTGCAGTCAGACCTTCACCGCACGTTGGTACGCGTACATCTTTAGAGCGCGACGACGTGCATCAACTTCATCAACAACAACTAGAGTAGTGTTGTTGCTGTCTTGTAGAAGGTGATGGATCACTACTACGTACATCCAAGCTCATCAACTGCTCACGTCTTTCATCTCTACAGCCAACAGCACGCATCGCTGCACTACCAACATGATGGCCACTACGTACACGATGATGTTGATGATGATGATGATGTTGTTGGTCTCTTCGAGTCACGGCTGAGTCGTGCCCTCGGCAGAAATGATCGAAGACTGGCACAACAACAACAACGTCAGCGACCTCATCCTCCACATCATCACCATGTTTCATCAACAACATCCATGGCGAAACAGATGGAGGAACTCTGCCCCTATCATCGATCTGTGATGGAGGATGCGCGTCATCGTCATCATCAACGTCATGAACATCGTGAAAATGATCATCATAAGCGACGGCAACATCGCCGATCTTCACGCAAATATGATGATGATGATGATGATGATGATGAGTACGTACATCACCGCCAGCCGCACATTTGTGGTCACCATCGTCATGGTTGTGGCGCCACTTCAACAACAACAACATCATCGTCTTTTGTACTTCCCATGTTGCAGTGCAGAGCGCGTGCATCAACCGTAACTGCATCTGCACCTCCACGTCGTGTTGCGACAGAGGAGGAAAAGACGATGCTGTTGCCACTGCCGCAACACGGATACCGTCATGCGGAATTGGTTGAAGAAGGAACGGCAGGACGCTTGTTTCCTGAGTTTGAAGTGCTGCGCGAACACTTCATGTTGCCACAACAACAACAGCAACAACAACAGCGTGCGGAGATGAAGACGGATGATGATGGTACAACACCAACATGCAAACATCATCATCGTCGTCGAGGAGAACAACACTCATCCACGAAGGCACGTCATCAACCAACGAGCGCGCACTCAGAGAAACAGAAGCCTGCTCCACGCCAACCATCAACACAACGCACATATGAATCATCTTCATCGTCAAGTCGAAATGATGATAAGGATGATGATGGTAGGTGCGTGCACCAAACACAACAACATCGGCCACACGTACAGAGCCCATCTACAACAACAACATCATCATCAACGAGCAGCTCACCACTTTCATCCAACACCACAAGTAGTGCAGATGCAGCACACTCCCCATCATCGTCCACCTCATCCAGCGAGGCTCCACAACCAAAGGTTCTTCATCGATATGATATTCACGTTATGCATCACTCATGCAACAACTCCGATGATGTTGATGTGTGTAGCTCCAAATCATCCAAGAATAAAGAAGAACGCTCATTGCAGAAACGTGTCCCGCAGAAGCTCACTAGCCGATCAACACAGACACCTCGCGACACACGTGATGATGATGTTGTTGTTGTTGCACCTCCAACAGCACAAGATGTGGTTGTGAAGGATGTACGTCACTCATCACCTGATGTGGTGGCATCTCCTCCACTCCGTGCCAGCTCCATATGTGAGCCTGCCTTCTCACCTCCACTTGTGCAAACAACACAATCTGAGCTCACGCCATCATCCATGCACCACCACGATCCGCACGATGATGTGGTGGATGAGGCTTCTGTTGTTGTGGTTGCTGCATCTCCCGACGAAAGTGCCACGTTGGCTGATTTGACGGTCATCGCCACCGCCTCCTTTGCACCAGAAGTCGGAGTAGATGCGCTACAACAAGAAGGGCACCATATGAACGTACTGGATGATGATGCATACGTACATGATGTTGTCGCAGAGGAGGATCCACTGAATGATGATCTCTTCGACGACGTTGTTGATGATGCTGGTGATGATAAAGATGAAGAAGAGCTGATGGCGGCAACTGCACGTACCCCACCACCATCTCTCGCCGCCTCCACAACCACCATCGAAACAACAACTGTGGCCACAACAACCACAACAACAACAACATGGATGGAGAAGGAGTTGGTGGCAGATGGCATCTCCACAGGAAGGAGCAGCTCCATTCATTTACTCTCACCCGTGAGCTCCAGCACACATGGTGCTGTAACGCTGCTTCTCCCAGACTCGAGCACCAGCAGTGGCAAGATGACGGTGCACAAGAATGATGGCTTGGAGAAGGATGTTGTGGCATCTGAAGAAGGTGATGGTGATGCATCCAGCCGTGCACGTACACAACAAGAACAAGAGCAATGTGCCACAACAACCACACCAAGCACAGCGTCCACCTCACCACAACCACAGTTTCCGAGCCCTAGCCAATCCACCTCCATCGCCAACTGGAGCAACATCTACGGCAGGTGTTTATCGGGCAGTGAAGGAACGGGTGCATCCGCCAACAACGCCACCATCATCACGTCGGATGAGCTCAAGCCGCAACCTCTGCGGGCAGTGGAGGTGTGCCAACCTGCTGTGGTTGTGTTGGATCCATCAACATCATCAACTACAACAACAACAACTACCACGACTACTACTACATCTGGTAGAAGGATTAATGCAGATACTCATGTACCGCCGAGTCCTGGGATGGAGATGAGCCCACCCGCCATCAACGCCCCCTCAACATCATCATCCACACCAGCAACAACATCAAGTGTGGCACCTGTTCAGATTTATCGAGACGTTGTTGTACCATCCGGCCACATCAACTCACTCGATAGCTCACCACTTCAATCATCTTCTCATGTACGACGGATGCTTCCGACGAGTGCGCGCCGCGACTCATCCACGCTGGTTGCGCGCAGTGATGCAGAGAGCCGTATTCCGTGGCAATCCGCATCTACACAACTTCCACACGGAGAAACACCACGTCTCTCTGACGTTGCCATGTCGGGAACGATGGATGATGTTCTTGACGTACCCCCACACAGCATCCAGAACAACAACAACAACATTCAACGTGTAGATGATGATGATGATCATCCGCAAGAGGAACCACTTCACACCTCCTCACAATCAGCCTCCTTGATGGAGCACCACACCGCGAAGAGCACATCACCATCCGTTTCGCTCCATCCCGAAGATCATCCAACACCTACTCCACTTGCGGGGGAACATGTTGGCACACAGCTCAACGCACCCAGTGGTGCCTCCCCAGCAACCACAACAACACATTCAGTACCTCTTCATGCAATGGCCATCACCGACCAGCCACGTCTGGAGGATCTGCAAGTGGTGGGATCTACGCGAGACATCACGGAAGCATCACCAACAACAACAACAACAACACGCCAGCCGCCTGCACCCACGGCAAAGAAGGTGGTCAAGCCTCCCTCCCATCATCCCCCACGTCAAAAGCGGCCAGCGCGCAACACACAGCCGTCATCACCACGAGCATCCGCCACACCACTGGATTTGTCTGTGCATGGAAGTGCGCCAACAACAACAACAACAGCATCATCACCATCAACGATGGCACCAACAACAGCCAAGGCAGCTCCACCTCCACCCGCCAAGAATATCAAGAAGAAGAAGATTATGGAGATGAAGAAGGTGGCCAACACGGTTGTACAGCCCGCGCCTACCTCTGATGATGATGATGATGATGACGATGATGATGATGATGGCAGTTCCACCAACTCACCAGAGGAGAGCAGCAGTGAATCCAGCTCCGCGGAAGAAGAGGAAGAACAGGCCTCCACAGAGAACTCCAGCACCGCTCAGACCCCCAGTTCTGCAACTGTTGCCACGAAAACATCATCATCATCATCTTCATCCAACTCTACGGAGGAGTCATCTAATCCGCACACCAACACCTCATCTCCCGCCATAGCCACAACCACAACGAACAAGCAGCCACCGGTGTCAGCCAAGACGAAGGCCAAGGCCAAACATCCTCCGCCACGTACATCTTCCAAGAAGCTGAGTTCCATGGTGCCTAAAAAGAAGGTGGCCAACAACGTCTCGAGCAGGTCCACTTCATCAAATGCAGGTACAACAACAACAACAACACCCGCATCTCCTCCCTTCACACAGAAGAAAAGAAAACAGCCACCGCATACGCCATCCACGAAGAGTTCAGCACGTTCGGCCAACTCGTACAGCGCGAGGAGCCCATCTGCCACCTCAGCCCTTGAGCTCCCGAGTACATCTACACCGGCGAGTGTGATGGAGCTCCATCCATCTGCCTCATCATCAACTCCTCTGACAACCATGAAGAAGCCACCAAACAACACACCCAACAAGGTGCCAGTTTCAGCAGGTGTCGTGGCACCATCGTCATCATCATCACGCAAGGTGAAGAAGCCGCCCGCACACAACATCATGAAGAAGGCTCCTCGTACCTCGCCAAGAACCTCCACGAAGAAGCAGCCACCTCCATCGTCAACCAACAACACCCAATTACCAATAACATCGCGGTCCGAGAGTAGTGAGCCCGTCGTGGCATCACCTCTGCTTCCATCATCTTCATCGCCCTCCACACACAACACACAAGGCACGATGTCGGGCTCCGCCAACGACCACACAAGAGATCCATCCACCTCACCACTTACAACAACACTTATAACGAAGACGAAGGTACCCTCACGCTCATCAAGCAAGGCAAGCCGATCCAACTCCGTCAGCGCGCACAACAACTCCGAGCACATGCTGCCGAGTGCAGCCTCCACCTCTGTTGAATCTTCGCCACCTTCTGGATCTCCTCCTGTGGGAGTAGTGATGGCGGATG
Organism: Jaenimonas drosophilae; assembly: GCA_030849065.1. Taxonomy (NCBI): domain Eukaryota; phylum Euglenozoa; class Kinetoplastea; order Trypanosomatida; family Trypanosomatidae; genus Jaenimonas; species Jaenimonas drosophilae. The sequence continues at coordinate 54,185 of JASAON010001582.1, forward strand.
CACCGCAACAACATCAACATCAGCCAGCCCAGCCCACCCAACCACATATCCCTGACGTATCTCCCCGACATCCTCCACGGAAGAAGTCCAGTGCTGACGAGGTGGATGACGATCATCTCCGCAACAGCGCCTTGTACGAAGATGATGGAGCACCCACGCATCCAACCTCCACCATGGAAGATAAAGAGGAAGATGATAGTTCCGTGGATGGGGATGCCGAGGATGAGGCATCACCCACCGCCACATCATCATCTCCGTCCTACTCAAGCAGCTCTGCCGAAACAGAGGCCAGCCTCTTTCAGCCGCTGCACTACTATGCCCCCGCCAGCAGCTTGACGCTCTCCCAGCAACGGCTGAATGGAGGCTCATCCTCCCAGCCTGCCATCACCACAGACAACACAGGTGATGGTGCGGAGCCCAAGACGAAGGAGGGTGAAGTGGATGTGGATGGTGATGACGACCAACAACAACAACACCTTAAACTTGCGGCTATGCATACGGCGAAGCCGCACCACGTGTAGCCCACCCACAGCACTCAATCCGTTTCTGACCCAATCCTGGCGCTGAAGGTCAGATGCTTTTGGTGTTCGCCCCTCTCATATGAAGCCCCTGTACGTAGTTGATGTGCATACATACACATGTACATGAATGAATCAATACTGTTGTTATTCTTCCATGCCCATCGTACAGTGCGGCATCTTGCTGCATCGCAGTGTGTTCCGCTTTATGTAGCTCGGTTTCACCTCCTCTCCGTACTTACCTGTTCGGTTCATCGATTTTTTCGTTCTATTACTTCAGCATCTTCCCCCACCTCTCTGCAACAATACTACACAACCACATTATGGAACACACACACACACGCACACACCTCCCCATCTCATCCATGCACACACACACTCGCTTCACATTTGTAAAACCATCATTCTATATCTATGTTCTTCACCTCCTTCTCTACACTTCCATCAAGCCTATTCCAACAACCAAGAACACAACACACCTGTGGTCTCATCTCGCCCGATCACACACCATATACCCTCTTAACCCAACAACACACACGCAGATACATACCAGCCATCTTCACTAGGGTGTTGTTGTGCCTCAGTCATTGTGGATGGAGTTTCATCACAAGAAGCTGCCACTGTGGGTGTCTCGTCCCACAGACCCCCCAAGTCAGTGCAATCGTCGGCGCCAACCTCACTCGGTGAGCAAAGACCGCCTCATCACCCTCTACGTGGCTAGTGTCAGCGACATCAACTGCCCCGCGAGCAACACACGTCGGCGTGAGAGTGTGGTGGCAACGGAGGATGGCTCTGTAGATGTGTGGCTGGCACCTGCCGCCTCCACCTCAGCGGAGCGCATTCAGTGGGTGGCCGACCCGCCATCGTGGATTCGGCAGATGGAGGCAGAGGTGCTCGATGAGGAGGTCGAGGAGGCAGAGAGCGCCGCACTCAGTCCAAGTGTACGGCCACCAATGTGGCTGCAGTGCGTGGATAGAAGCCAGATTCACTACGAGCAGGTATCCTACTCCACCACAGAGTATTAGGTGTAGCCCCTGGATGAGATGAATGCATCCACATTGAAACCCTTTTTTTTTCTTTTTGTGTGTGTGCGTGTGTGTGCCTGTCAGCACCTCTGCCTCCAGCATCACCTTCCGCCGTCACAGGGCAATCTTCACACGCAGCATCAGATGCACCCCATGCATGGTTGGTGTGTTGATGTGGTGAATTATCATTCTTACTTTTTCTTGTTTTTTGTGTCGCTGTGAAACATCTGGATGACGGCTGGCATACGTGTATGGATGCATGGATGGACGTCTGCTCAAGCATTATTCGGTACACACACACACACACACATAAATCAATTGCTGCTTATTGCTGCAGCGGAAGGAACGAAACCTTGTTGGAGTATTCCGCCCCTCATTCTTTTTTCATTCGCATTGATTTTCTTGTTACGTGGTTGGTAGATGTGCATACGTCCCACAGCAAGGCCCCCCCCTTCCCTTACCTCAGCTGTGGGCCACATCGTCATCATTTTTTCTTATTTTGCGGATGTTCTATTCATTCTCTTCATGTACGCTATATACATGCGCATGCGCTGGTAGTTGTTGCTTCTTAACCGGATACAACATATTTGCCTAGGCGTAAGTTGTGTGGCTGGATGTGGATGTCTGTACGTGCACGTGCACGTCTTCATTCACAGTACACCCACACACAGAGAGATGCACGCTCACAAGATAATTCGGGGGAAAAGTTTTTCTTCTTTTTTCTTTTTTTCCTTTGTAAACAGATGGATGCCCTCCCCCTCCCCCTGTGACTCAGTGCCGTACACACGCGGCTGACGCTGATGTAGCTCACACAGCACCAACACAGTTGCCTTCCATCCAACACCCCCACCCATGTTTCCTTACCCCCACTTTTTGATGCGATGGTTTTTCTGCTCATTATCATATGCCATGCATTCCGTTGTTTGTTTGTTCCAGGTTTTCTGTATGCCAAGAGAGTCGTTTGCTACGAGGTGAAGTGGGCCACAACACCACACTTCCCTGTCATCACATGAGGATGGCTGCTCTCGTCTTTGCTTGGACTTGTCAGTTGCACACCACACCGACCCCCTTCCTACCCCTCTCTATTTCTCTCTCTCTCTTTTCTGTTCTTTCCCCTGTATCCAAATCCTCGTCATCCACGGTGAAGTATTCATCTCCAGTGTGGGAGGCTTATGTGGATGTTTCATTTTGTTTTTCTTGATGTTCTTCTCTCATTACCTCTTCCACGTTTCACCTGACAGCGGCACTTCTTAGACGCAGTGGAGGAATTCTTCTTTGTGGAGAGTATGTACGCCCCCCCCCCTTCTCCCCTTGTGAAACTCAGAAGAATGAAATGCATCAGTGTGCTACAATTGCTCACGCATCTGCTTGATTGAGGACCACAACAAGTGTTCTGAATGTGTGTGCGATCAACCAACGAAAATACACTATTCTACAAACACACATAGAATGCATACACGGATGCAAATATATCAATGCAAACGCGTCTTCGGACTTGTTTTTCTTTCTTTATTCACCGCACCCCATTCTCCCTATCCTCCATTCATTCACGTTTCTATGCACCCAGTGCTGGATGTTGTGCCAGCGCATGGTAAAGTTCATGGAAGTGGCCGGGCTTGTTCCGGTGGGTACCTTTTACTGTGTACTTCTCTTTTTTGTTTCAAGGACGCGAAGTGAAGTGCCTGTTGAAGATACCCTCCCCTCCCTCTCGTGTGCGTGCAACCCTACTTGTGTGCTGAACCAGCGTGTACGTCAATAGCAGGCAAACGTTTGTGCCCCCCCCCCTCATTTTATACTCTGTCTTCTCTCCTCATCCTCATCTTCATCATTCTTCTACACATTGTAGTTTTGGTTGTAGTAGCTACAATCGTGTTGCCACCTCTAGTGATAATCTACGCTAGAGTGGCACGCTCACGCAGACCGCAAAGTAGTTGGCTGCGCACTCCCTCTCTCTCTCTCTCTTTCGTTGTACAATCTCCGCAGTTGCTGTGTGTTGTTCTTTTTTCTTTCTATTTCTTCCCGCGTCTGATTCCACAACCTCGACCTCTGGACGGGATACCTCCCCTCACCCACCATCACTTTCATTCCAATCAACCTTAGACCACCTGACCCAACATGAGTGCCTCCCTGCCACCACCACGGCTGGAGCCCATCCCAGGGGCTTCTCCGAGTACTGCCCGGGCAACCAACCCACCCACCGCACCCGTGACCAAGCGTGCCCGCGACTTCCTTGCCGCCACCAAACACCTGGACTACAACCCTCAGCGGCACAAGGTACCCAAGTGGATTCCCAAGCCCGACTTCATCTTCCTCCCACCCTACAACTACGACCCTGCACTCTACCCGAAACATCCGCGACCATTGTATGAAGGCTTCCACGGACTTCCCAAGGATGCAAACAAACGTCCCCCAGACACCATTGACCGCACACGTACAGAGGTGCCATACCTTAAGCAGCACCACGTCTATCCTAGCCCAGCCGATGAAACACCTGCAGCACCGCAACGCACCCCGCGCCAACCCCATGACTCGCAACCATCCTCAGCACCCACATACACACTTCCACCTGCTCTGCCAAGCAAGCCACCAGCTGATCATCAGCCCACACGACCAACCTATAGCCGGCCAACACGAGATCCACCCCAGCAGGCGTACCCTGGCCAAGCTGCTCAGCCTGGAGGCCAACCCCAGCAGGTGTACCCTGGCCAGGCCTACCCGGGAGCAGCCGGTCAACCCCAGCAGGCGTACCCTGGCCAAGCTGCTCAGCCTGGAGGCCAACCCCAGCAGGTGTACCCTGGCCAAGCTGCTCAGCCTGCAGGTCAACCCCAGCAGGCGTACCCTGGCCAAGCTGCTCAGCCTGCAGGTCAACCCCAGCAGGCGTACCCTGGCCAAGCTGCTCAGCCTGGAGGTCAACCGCAGCAGGCGTACCCTGGCCAAGCTGCTCAGCCTGGAGGTCAACCGCAGCAGGTGTACCCTGGCCAAGCTGCTCAGCCTGGAGGTCAACCGCAGCAGGTGTACCCTGGCCAAGCTGCTCAGCCTGGAGGCCAACCCCAGCAGGTGTACCCTGGCCAAGCTGCTCAGCCTGGAGGTCAACCCCAGCAGGCGTACCCTGGCCAAGCTGCTCAGCCTGGAGGTCAACCCCAGCAGGCGTACCCTGGCCAAGCTGCTCAGCCTG
>JASAON010001583.1:0-69486 GCA_030849065.1 Jaenimonas drosophilae
GGGCGGGGGGCCCCCCGCGCCCTCCGGCGCATTGCCGGGGCCCCCCCCCCCGCCCCCCCCGGGGGGGCCGCCGGGGGGGGGGGGGGGCCCCCCCCCCCCCGCCCCCGCGGGCTGGCGCGCGCGGCCGGGGAAACCCCGGGGGCCCGCCGGTGGCGCGTCGAAACAATGGCGGCGCAGCCGGATGCGCGCGGGGCTATGGCTATTCTCGCCGCAAGCCCGGCATCCCGGATTGTTTCATTCCGCTCCGAATGCTCCCGGTGCCTTGGCGCGGCGGCTCCGGCGGGTTTGTTTCGGGGGCGCCTGTTTCGTGCGGCGGAATTTTCGCCCGTTTCGCGCCACCCCCCGCCCCCCCCCCCCAAAAAAAAGGGACCCCCGCCCCCGCCTGTGGCTTGCAGGGGCGGGGGGGGGCATGCGCCCCCCCCGGGCCCGGCCGGCGGCCAGGGCGCGGCGGGGGGGGGGGGGGGGGGGGGCGGCCGGGGGGGGCGGGCGCACGGGCGCCCGCGCCCCCCCCCCCCCCCCCCCCCCCCCCCCAAAAAAAAAAAAAAAAAAAAAGAAAAGGGACGCCCGCCGCCGCATTTAGATGGCGGGCGATTGTGTGACAATTCCCCCGCCCCTTTCCCGCCATTCGGAAATGTTGGCCCCGTTAGCAGCGTTTCCATCCGCGCCGCCCCCGCCGCCGGGCCTTGCGTTGCCCCCCTGGCGGCGTTTTTTTTGTTCCGCGTTGAATGGTTGGTGGGCGGGGTTCTGCGGTTGTTGGATGGCGCGCTGCGGGCTCGCAACTTCGATGCCCATGTGCGGCGTCTTTTTCCTCGTTCTTGGTGGCCGCCCCCTTTGGCTTCGGTGCCAGCAAGAATTTTGTCAGTTGCTCCGTGGGGGCGGGGGGGGGGGCGCTGGGGATGTTTGCTTTGGCGTGCTTCCTTGGGAAAGAGTTTTTGGGGTGGTCGTCACCTCTCGCCTCGCGCTGCTCCAATTCGCGGCTTTTCATGGGCCCAGAATTTTTGCGCTGAATTTTTCGCTGTGTTGAGGCCGTGGGGGGATCGATGGGAAATCCTCCGATTACAACGTAGGAAGGTTGCCGTGACATGATGCAAAGTTGGTGTGGTGCCGTGCTCGCTAATTTGACCATTTGCGTTCTTTTTGTTTTTGCTTCAGGGGCGATGTACTATTCATTCAATACGTCGCTGGAACGGAAGCACAATAGGCCGCTTCTTGACTTTATTCGATTCGTAGCGTACCAAGGGAAACGCGCACGTTTTCCAATGCGCTACAACGGGGAGTTTTCAAAGCATATTCCAGAATTTTTTACCAGTGAACTCTATTATACATGTCTAGATGAGGTAACTCCAGCGAATAGTTGCCCTTCATCCCCTCCACCAGAGCCAGAGATGTCGAGTGGTTCTGCGCCATGTTCCAATGACTCTGTGGCAAATGCACTTCCTGGCCCTGTTGCGAAGCTGGAGGAAGTTGAGGCTTCGGTTTCACCAATGCTGTCGACATCGAAACCACCGGATCGAAAGAGAGTCCGTGAGCCAGAGATAGAGATAAATTCCACGTCCAGCCGAGTGGACTTCTCCAGCCGGCCTTTTGGATGCGAACTGGTTACCAAAGCGCAAAAAGGTCTAATTTATTCAAGGTATGTGGACCTGCAGTTGAGTGACCTTGGCTTATTGCCAGTGTTTGATTCAGGAAGGAGGCCCGATAAGATGGAAAAGAAATCCTCAATCGGTAAGCATTGTTGCTACCTTCTTTTAGGTACAACAATGATTGTTTCGGGAACAATTACAGACTTTGATTCTGATTCTTGTGCACAAATTGTCCCAGATAAGGGTGGGGCAAACACAGATATTGAATGGGTTGATTTTGAGCGTCTTTATGAAGTTCCTCTGAACCTCAGTGATATTCGCACGCAGGCTGCAGAGCGGATTAAAGAAATCTTTGAGCGTGCCCGCGTGGTAACGGAGAGGACAAATGATAATAGCACGCACTGCTTGGATGCTCAAAGCGATTCACAGCAGTGAAATAATGCTGCACAAATTTTCTATCGTGGATTGACCTGTATTATCATATGGCTGAGCTCTTTCAACGACATGGTAATGAGATGGGGCTGCGATCTTGTGACCTCTTTCTTCTTTCTGCTTTCTTCTCCAATAAGAACTGCCGTAACCATGAATCCTGTTATTGTGGACCCTCCCTATCATGCTCTACTCCTTGAAGGCGTTAACCCTGCCGCTAAGGAGCTTCTTGAAGCGCAGGGATGCATTGTGGAATCACTACCCACAGCTCTGGATCCTGAAGAGTTGAAGCGAAAAATTGAGAACGTGCACTTTCTTGGTATTCGAAGCAAAACCCATCTGTCAAAGGAAATCCTTGATTGCGCACCAAGACTGCTTGCTGTGGGGTGCTTCTGCATCGGGACAAATCAAGTGGATTTGGCACACGCCAACAAGCGAGGCATCGCAGTTTTCAATTCTCCCTTTGCGAATACCAGAAGCGTGGCTGAACTTGCCATTGCAGAAATTATTTCTTTGGCGAGAAAACTCACACAAAGAAGTTCTGAGGTGCACGAAGGAACTTGGAACAAAACTCATGTTGGGTGCTTTGAAGTCCGAGGAAAGACTGTTGGTATCATTGGATACGGTCACATTGGTTCCCAGGTCGGAGTCCTCGCAGAGTCTCTCGGTATGAATGTGGTTTTTTATGATATTATTCCAACGCTGACGATTGGAAATGCGAAAAAAATGAAAACTGTCGATGATTTGCTGGCGGTCTCAGATTTCGTTACGATTCACGTTCCGGAGACTTCACAAACCCAAGGACTGATTGGAGCAAATCAAATCCGTCTCATGAAACGGGGAGCTTACCTGCTGAACTTGAGTCGCGGAACTGTTGTGGATTTGGATGCTCTGGCATCTGCCCTTCGCGACGGCCATCTTGCTGGCGCTGGCGTTGACGTGTATCCGCAGGAACCCCCATCCGCGAAGGTGAAGCATTCAACTCCTCTCCAAGGAATCCCCAACGTAATTCTCACTCCACATATTGGTGGGTCAACCTGTGAAGCCCAAACAGCCATTGGAATGGAAGTTGGTGCTTCTCTGGCAAAGTTTGTGACAAGTGGTGCCACAACAGGCGCGGTTAACTTTCCTGAGCTGACGCCACCGTCAACTTCAGAAGGAATGTTCCGAATTACCAATGTTCATCAAAATGTTCCTGGAGCCTTGAAGGAAATCAACAAAATTGCGGTGGACCTTGGGTGCAATATCGGCCTTCAATTTCTTGCGACTCATAAGTCAATTGGGTACTTAATTATGGACGTCGACCATGATGTTGCACCTGAGCTCCGCAACCGAATTGCTGCACTGGATTGCAGTCTTCGAACTCTTATCATCATGTAGCAGTGCCTTTATTTGTGATGGTTCCAAGAGTTTGACGATTCTTACATATTGTGGGCTGAGTTCGTAATTCTTTATTGTGCTTCTTGAGATTGAGTCTATTTTCCAGTGGTCTTCAGTGACTCATCAATGACTGTGCTGAGTGGATTCCCGAATACATGAGCTGCGTCTTCGCTTTCACTGTTTTTATGACGGCAACTGTCAGGGAACAAAAGCCGTACCATGCCACAACAAGCACAAATTCTGTTTACTCCTGGTCCATTGATGACTTCTACGAGCGTGAAGAATTCAATGCTGAGAGATTATGCAAGCCGTGATCAACAGTTTATGAATGCAGTGAAGTTCATTCGAACAAAAATTCTTTCCATTGCAGGTCTCAATGACGACGATTGGGTGTGCATTCTTCAACAGGGTGCTGGAACAATGGGTATCGAAGCTGCTATCTCAACGACATTTCCAAAGAGCGGGGGCAAGTATCTCCTCCTTAATTCCGGAAAGTACTCGGAGCGACAGGGAGCGATCGTGACTCGTCTTGGATTCCCCATGGTGGTTCTCAAAGCAGGCGAGGGAGAGGAGCTAAATCTCACAAATTTGGAATCCATTCTTCGTCAGCATCCGGATATCACAACGGTGGGGTATGTTCATCACGAAACCAGTACTGGCATGATTTATCCTGCCGAGCGCATTGCTGAGACAGTTCGGAAGTTTATTCCACATGCAACGATTATTGCGGATTGCATGAGCAGCTTCGGTGGCATTCCATTGAATATTGAAAAATCCTGCGACGTACTGATCACTTCGCCCAATAAGTGTCTTCACAGCGTCCCTGGTGTCTCCATCATTATCACTCGCCGCTCATTGATCCACCGATGCAATGGACAAGCGCGAAGCTCAACTCTTGATCTCTCTGCGCAGTTAAAGTCATTTGACAAGAGTGGCCAGTTTGTTATTACTCCACCAGTTCACGTATTGATGGCTCTGAGGACGGCACTAGAGGAGTATGAGAGCGAAGGAGGACTCAGCGGCCGAGAGCTATCTTACTGCGAAAAGGCCGAGTTTGTGCGGAATGCGGTAAAAGAGATGGGCTTTGCGTTGTTTCTTCGTGAAGGACGTCCAAGCGTGGGAAATATCGTCGTCTGCGTAAAAATGCCAACGGATCCTCGTTGGAGCTTTAAGAAGTTCTATGAGTTTCTCAGTGCTCACGGCTATGTGATTTATCCAGGAAAAGCTTCCCATGCTAACACCTTTCGCTTTGGCATCATTGGCCATCTCTCCTTGGATGATGTGAAGAAGGTTATGTCATGCTCTAAGGAGGCACTTAAGACAATGGGAATTGATCGTCTGAAGTGCGGCAGCAAAATGTAGCATGTAGGATGATTTCGTTCGCGGCTCACAAGTAATTAATTAGTTGCCTCAGAAACAGACAGAGTTACTCCATCATATTTCTTGAGGTTCTTCTCACGGTCGAGTTACCAGCGACAATATGAATTGTGACTGACTGGTGTCTATGCTGCACGCAACTCGAGCAAGGAACTGCTTGTATCTTGTCTGTTTTATCTCTCATTGTGGCTTTCATTTCGTCTTCCCTCGGGGCAGTAACACAATAATACACACCACATATTGTACCAATGAAGCTCTTTCGCTATCTGGTGAGCCAAAACAAGAACCGCACAATCGATAGCACAATTCCAGGAGGAACAGTAGATCTTGATTTGACTGAAATCTATCCCCGAGTAGTCTGCATGGGGTTTCCCGCTTCTGGGTTTGAGTCACTCTATCGAAACTCGTACAACGATGAGCTGCGGTATCTCGACCACAAATATGGCGAAAACTACATGGTGTACAACCTGTGTAAGGAACCATCTTATACCTATCCACTTGACCGGTTTCATGGTCGTGTCAGATGCTATCCCTTTTACGATCACCATCCAGCTCCACTTGAGATGATGCCAGCCTTTGTGAAGGATGCGTGTTCATACTTGAATGAGGACAGTAGAAATGTTGTGGTTATCCATTGCATGGCTGGTAAGGGAAGGACAGGAATCATGGCTTGCTGTTTGCTCCTCCGAATTGATCCTTCGATGCATCAATCTGCACAGGAGGCAATCAAGTATTATGGTGAAAAGCGCACGAAAGATGGGGATGGATTAACCCCACCAAATCAGCGCCGTTCTGTTCAATATTACGAGTATCTTCTTCAAAGATTTGGCGGAGAGGTGCCTTCAACCATTCCCGTCCTACAGATTCTTGAGATCCGTTTTGTTGATCTCTCTCAAGTGTCACTCCATCACATTACAATTGTGCATGAGTCTACCAATCAGCAACAGACTCTGAAATTGAAAGATATGAAGAGTGGAAAGTCTCCGGCGAGGTTTCAGAGAATTACTCGGTCAATTGAAGGAGTCAAAGAAGTTGATGTGAAGGTTATCGATTGCAGGGCATCCGCAATCCAGTTCTGTGGTGACTTGAAAATCTATTTTTACAGCCGCTACAAACGTGTTGGATTTCTTTATCTTCACTCATTGTTTGTCAAGGCGTTTTATGGGTGCGCTGAAATTGATTATCTGAATCACATAACCAGCCCATACTCAGGAGTCGAAATTCAAGTTGGTGCAGCAGATGGAGACGCAGGCCCATCTTCTGATGCTTCATACCCCTCTTAGGCTCTTGATTGGGCCGTTCTGCTAGGATACCAACTTTTCTTTTGATACTGCTTTTCCATGATATTTATTGTTCTGCTACCGACCACTGCCGCTGTGTGCTGACCTAATGTGTATTTGCTTTTTCTCGTTTCTCCAGTGTTTGGGTACTAGGGGTGAACACTTCGTCATAGAAATGTTGATCACTTCCAAGAAAAAGCTTTTGCTGGGGCTACTCCTCCTGCTTGTTGCCACAATTGCGAGATTTTTATACGGAAGGTCCAGAGCGACTCCCACAATCCGAAAGAAGGCAAAAGAGCTAAAGAATGCCCCAAAGAGACGTTTTAAGGGCACGGCACCCCAAAAATCAGCGGAGTTCACTTCACTTGTGCAGCAGAGTTACCCGGAATTCTCTGAAGGAGCAGCGCTCGAGTTGTTTCCACGAAAATATGAAGTTCATGGGCACGTTGTCGTCGTGCGCCTGAATCCCGGAACCACAGTTGAGCAGTTCAGACCTGTGGCTGTTTGTTTTGCTGGTTGCTTCGCGCCAATTGTGGTGGATGTAGTTCTGCTGGATACGGAAGGCATTGTGGGAGAGCTTCGGCGTCCAAAGTTGGAGCTTCTTTTCATCACTCCGGAACCGGGACCCAGCTACCCGAGGCAGGTGATGAGTCGCTTTGTGAAGCAGTGGCAAGCCAATCGCGCGACTGCGACGCGCTCGGAGATGACCTTGGATGACCTCCAGCAGCTTCGACCGTTCGTAGAATGCCCCACCTACACCTTACACGTTGAGAACGGAGTGCGATACAGCTTCGACGTGCGGAAGGTAATGTTTTGCAGTGGCAATACGACTGAACGCATGCACTTTTCTACTGTGGATGCTTCTGGAGAGGTGGTGGTTGATATGTTTTCAGGCATTGGTTACTTCACATTGCCTTTGGCAATGCATGGCAAGCCTCGGGTTATCCATGCACTCGAGAAGAATGCCGACAGCGTGGCCTTCTTGAGGCTTAACGCCATCCAGAATGGGGTGGACCATTTAGTGTTTCCTCAGTGTGGTGACAATCGGATTACCGGAGATGAACTCCTGGGCACATGTGATCGAGTGCTAATGGGGTACATTCCATCATGCCAGGAATTTCTACCCCGTGCAGTGACATTTTTAAGGTGCCATCCTGAGTCTGGGAGACCTATGGGCGTGATTCATTATCACTTTCTCGCCGACAAGTCGTGCCGCGCAGAAGACGTTCACGCAGAGGTCACTGACTCGATTGGAGCTCTTCTCTCTGATCACATGACAGTTCCTACAATGCGACGCGTGAAGTCGTACGCACCGAAGAAGTTTCACTTCGTCGCGGATTTAAAGTTCGAGTAATCAAAACGTTGGCGTCACATTGGCTCCTGCTGCAGTAACTGGTGCGTCTTTGGTGTAAAGAGGGATGCCGGTAGTGGATGCTTGCACATTGTTGGAATACGTTGATTCATCTCCGTTTTCTTTTTCTGATAGTGACCGGTCCAGGGGAGTTGGGATCCCGTCCTGTAGTGTGATTGGAACTCCGTCGGGAGTGGTTCAACTCTTCCGTTGCTCACAATAAGCGAGAGAAGGCCATGACGAATGGAGGAGGAGAAGCAGCGCATTCGACACGAGGTTCTTCGGGAGTCGATTCGGCTTCAATCTGGGCAACATCAGTCTGACCAGCTTGTTCATTGGCTTACCGATGCTGGAACAAGGCCTTTGGTGTATCGAAGCTGTGTGGATTTGCTTGCCGAAGATCCGCAGCGACGGCTGGGGGTTGGGCAGCTGCTTCGCTGCAGCGTCACAAGCTTCCCTCCATCTCGCGCCGTTCTTGAGAGTCTAGCTGCACTGTGCACAAAGCAGATGGCACACCCTACCTGTGAGGTTGTGTACAAGGAGCTAGAGGTTATTGTGCGTAGTTACCTCTCCCATCAGCCTTTAGTTTTCCTTCGTAGGCCCACTATTGCGGCAGCCAAGTTTCCAACCCTTGCGGTGGGAACCGCAGAAGCCAGCGCCAATCCCGACTACCTCAACAAGTTTGCTCTTCAGACCCCCGTTGAGAACACCGAGAAGGGCCGTTCGATCATTCCAATCTCGTCCTTCATGGAACGGGAAACGGTGAGCGTTGCGGCCCTGAAGAACGACTTATCCGGGCACCATCCAATTCCTTTACCTGGTGTGTGCAAAGCAATTGAGGCGAAAGACTACATTTATCAGCAACCTGTTGAGTGCACCCAGGAGGCGATGGAGCAGTCAATGGGAGTGCTAGCTAACTTTCGCGACCGATACAGCAGTAACCCAGCAATTCTGAAATCATCCTCCTTTCTGATTAAGCTCATGTGCGATGAGTACGTTTCCAAGGTGTCCTTCGGCCGGCCTTACCTTCTTGTCCGATCAGTGAGCGCTTGCTTCCTTCCAACGTTGCTGGAGTGGATGCAGAGCGATTATCTGTGCGTACGCAATCATGTCTACGACTTCCTTCTAACCCTCGGCCTGCATCTCCAGCTGGTGGACACAGCTGGGGTGTACCCAGGCTTCACAGAGGCGCTGCAGGCGGAGCTCATTTGGTTGCTGATGCAGGTGCTCAAGCGCCAGTCGTTGACGCAGCCTTACGACGCCATCACATGGACTGCGGCCATGAAGTGCACCATCGCTCTGACACCACCACAGCTTCGGCACTTGATTGACTCCCGCGCGCTGTATCAGTTCCTGCAGGTACCACCGCTGGCGGAGTACCACCCCGAACTGTACGGCGGATTTGCCGAAAACTTTGCCCATAGCTTGTTAGCGGACAAGCGAGTGGAGGTTCCTGCTCATGCTAACCTCACCTTGGACGTAGAAGCGTGGTCCACGCTGAATAGCTCAACAGCCGTTTCTGATATCCTGGCGTGCTACCGCACCTGTGTTACCCCGGGCGGAAGGCTCGCATTATTCCAGGTGCTGTTTGCGGTGGCGCTACACCGCAATGCCGTTGGGGGTGAGGAAGAGACTGGCCCACCACCAGAATCGGTGCAGCACTGCTTCAGAGCGTTGGTGTCGATGGATCTCTTTTGGTATGTCCATCCACTACTCTACTACGAATCACATCGTGTCGTGCGCGACTTGGCTGCTCAAATTATCTATGACTTGGAGTTCAGTGAACTACTTCAATTCCGTAGCCTGATAGTCAAGCTGGTGCAGTCCATCATTCACATGGTGGATGAGGATGCTACCATCCCTGGGGAATCCGTCCTACAATCTTTCATGGATGCTGACAAGATGGAGGGACAGGAAATGGAATCATCGATGCGAGCTGCTGCAGAGGAGGCCATCACAGTCCTTCCGTTGCTGTTGAAGGAGGGAGGCGATCGTCGACAGTACAATCAAGCATGGCGAGTTGCCCTCTATGCGTTGCGTCGCAGTGCAGACAGCCTCCGTCCATCTGAGTTTCTCTCCGTACTGGATCATCTGTGCCGTGCGTTGATCTCACCCAGCACCACGAAGGACGCTCGGGAGTTATCCCGACTAGCCCGCGTTTTTCCCGATTTGCTCTCCTCCTTGGGGGTTTTAGCCCGCACGCAACCTTCTCACGCAGTGGAAGCCTTTGGTTTTCTGCTCGAGGCATTCCTCTTTACCAGGGAGCGTCCACTGCAGCCGACAGAGCTGATGACGTTGTACTACCATTTGCTGGAGTTAACCTCCATCCGTCGCAGTCCCATTTGCCATGCCCCTCGTACAGCCGACCCATCCTTTCTAGTGATGGGAGACGGCACCACCGTCTCCTACTCAGCCGCGGCGTCCATTGGCTCACGTGTTTGGTGGACTCTCTATCGTGGCTTGATGGGGGTGCAATGCTTGGCGGTGTGTCGGGCACGCCAGGTACTCGTGTCCATCCTTACCGCCTTGGAGCCGTCGGAGGCTGTTCAACAGCCAGGCTCTATCGCTACGTGGAGGACGGTTCTCGCCGATCCGTATCCCCCGGTTGCTCTCGTTGCTGCAACGAATATCCTTCAGCGAGTGGGAGAGGCCGCAGAGCCACTCGGAACGGCCGAGACATGTGCGTATCTGAAGGCAGTCCAGCGTGTTGAAGGAACCAAGGCACCCGCACGCCTCCAGCGTTCAAAGTCGAAGCACATCTGAATTGATGCGCAGATACCCAAGCGCGGCAGCGCAGTACAGGAATCGGAAGGTAACGCCTCTGTGAAGATGGATCCTGATCCTTGATCATCTTCGAATATGTCTCATCAGTAAGCATTTCTCTTCTTCAATTAATCTTACCCCGAAAGCAGCTAAGGTGCGTATCTCTGTTACCTAGCTTCATTCCACACTCACCGGCACACACCTTTTCGGTGCCAAACAAGCTACTTATATCTCTTCTTGTGTGGCACGCCGTTGACCTCTCTAAATGTCTACGGTGCATTCGGAAAAGTCGGTGCACTTCTCCACAGATGTGGACCGCCCTTCCTCGTGTGGTGCGTCACCGGTTGTCACCGCAGCGAGTAGTCCGCCAGCAACACCCCTAGCCCTCCCCAAGAAGGGCGCCTCGGTCCAGCGGGACCAAATCGGCGCACGACCGAAGCATATATTCTGCAGCGAATGCGGTGAGTACGTGCCAATCAATGAGTGGCCCAACCATCGCGATCGCCTACGTGCCATTGCCGTCCTCCACCAGGTTGGAGCATTTCACCGAACGATCATTCGAATGTTGGGCTGGTTCATCATGTGGATCCTCAAGAGTGTGTACTTCCGCGAGGTCACCATTGTTGGAGAGGAGCACGTACCCACCACGGGGGCCGTGGTCTTCTACGGGAATCACCAAAATCAGTTCATTGATGCTCTCATGATGAACTATCATTGTGGCCGCCAGGTGAGATTTATGATGGCGGAGAAATCCTTTCATCAACCCATCATTGGTACATTGGGCCGCATGTTTGATTCGGTGCCTGTCGTCCGCCCCCAGGATGTTCCCATGGTCAGCGGTGTGGGTATGCTTTCACGAATGGAGGAGACCACCATTTACGGCGTGGATACGTCCTTCTCACAAACTGTGGCCATGGGTGACGTGATTAGCTGGACTTCGCCAAGCTTTCCCTCAGAGAAGTGCCGGGCACAGGTGCAGCGGGTGACTTGTGACACGCAGGTGGAGGTCACCATGCCCATTCCAACCGAGCATCGTATCTCTGCCCCTGTCTCCTTCATGTGTTCCAAGCGCATTGACCACTCCGAGATGTACGCTCAGGTTTACGACACACTCGCTAACAACCACTGCATTGGCATCTTTCCAGAGGGAGGCTCCCATGACCATACCAGCTTACTCCCCTTAAAGGCAGGTGTCGCCCTCTTCAGTCTTGGAGCAGCTGAACGATGCATTCCAGTGAAGATTGTTCCCTGCGGGCTGACATATTTCTACGGACACAAGTTCCGAAGCCGTGCGTACATGGAGTTTGGTGAGGCCATCACACCACCGGACGATCTCGTGGCTCTCTTCAGCACTGACAAGCGGAAGGCCACGGGTCTCTTTTTGGAGCAGCTGGATGAGGCCCTTCGCGCAGTAACCATCAACGTACCAGACTACAAAACGTTGAACTTCCTCCACTCCTTCCGGCAGCTTTACCAGCCCGTGAACTGTACCTTGTCTGCACGAGACTATCTGCGCCTGATGCGCAGACTGGGTGTGGTCATTGAGGAGCAACGCGAGAATCCCACTTTTGTGGACTTTCGCAATCGGGTGGAGAACTACTCTGATCTGTGCCATGCGCTGTTGGTACGTGATAGCCAGGCTGCCACGCTGAAAAATCTGGGAACAACCGAAGCTGGCGACACCATTCCCATCCTTCAGCTTCTTCTCCGCCGTGCTTTTACACTCATTGTCATGGGCGTTATACTAGTTCCATTTGTGGTGGTGGGTGTGCCCATTGGTCTCATTGTGGAGTACTTCGCCGACAAGAAGACCAAGGCGGCTCTGCGGGCGAGCAAAGTGAAGATTGTTGGAGCAGACGTGAAGGGGTCCTTCAAGGTGATGCTCGGTTTTATGGTGGTCCCCGCAGAGTTTTTGTTGATATCGTTTCTGACCTATCTGGTACTGGATGCGTATTCCGCGCTAATCTTCCTCTTCTGCCTCCCCATGGCCATGTACGTGTCATTGTTGGTGTTGCAGGAGGCGGTGATGGAGATGCGAGCTGCGCTTCCTCTCCTCATGTCGCTACTACTACGGCATCGGCAATTCAAGAAGTTGTACGAAAAGCGAGAGCTGCTGGCCGAGCAGGCTAAGCAGATTGTGCATGAGAATGACCCGAAGCTGGAGCAGGAGATGGAGGTTTATACGCAGAAGCAGAGTGAGAGTGACGATGAGCTGGAACGTGAGCCTTCTCTCTTTTCGCTGCGGTACAACGTTCGTCGGCGCCAGGAACAGGCGAGCCGCGCGTAATTTCATCATTCATCTGTTGTCTCTGTGCCTATCGTTGAGGATGGCGCGTCAAGAATAAGTCGAGTGATCTCCACGCACTTGAGCATTCTATGTGGAACAAGCAATTTGAACCTTCACAGAGTACACCCCTCAGGCTTTTTGGATGTGATACCAAAGCTGTTTGATCAACTATCTTCTATTTTCTCTGTTCTGTTATAGAAGTACACTCCCCAGAGGGACCACATCATCAACATAGAAATACAAGTTTCATATGCAAGCCCTCACAGCCTACGCCACCCCAACCAAGGAGTCTCGTGAGGATGGTGGGAAAGAATACGCAGGGAGCGGCACACAGCGTGATTGGGCCCAATTGTATCAACGCTCGCCTCACGGCAACTGCACCCTCTTTGAGCTAGAGGCGATGGTGGCAAAGCGGATGGAGTTCCTGGCATGGATCGACCAACTCATGAACTCACCGCAGGCCAAGAGCTTCGACGCGGTGCTGGATGAGATCGCTGCTCGCTTGCCAGAGGAGCGGCGCTCGCGGAAGTCCACCTCACGCGGCGGAAGCACCATTCTGGGCTCCGACGACGCTGGCCTTGGGTCCTCTCGACGATCCACGTCACGCGGTGGCGCTGCCTCAGGAGCCGCCTCCCCCTCATCTGCCGCCATGGAGTTGGTCTTCGAGGAGGATGAGGACCTCCTGTCACACCTCCTCTGCCGGTATGCCTTCTGCTTGAGTGAGCGCTGGAGGAAGTGGCTTGTGAAGACGGAGGAGGTGCTGTTGCGCGCTCGGATCAAGATGGAGGTGGCAAAGTCACCAATGGACTTTCTTGTGGCGCTCATGAAGCAGGTTGGGCTCCCATGCGAGCCACTCTCTGCGGAAGAGCGCGCCGATCCTCTGGTGGTCGAGTACCTAACATATCGTCAGTTCAAGTCCCATGGCATGCGTGAGTCAGAGGGCGATGTGAATCAGTACTACACGGTTCCCATGGGCCTCGCAACCCGTCTAGTGAAGACACGCAGCGTCCTTTGCCGACGCGGACGGGCCATCCTATTTCGAGATCAGGTCCAGGAGGTTTTTCTGACTGTCTTCCGTGGAAAGCTGAACCGTGGCTTGCATGATGCATATCTGGCACGTATGAAGCAACAACAATTCGGAAGTGAGTCAGAGAAGTCAACCGTCATGCGAATGCTGGACGCGTTTTTGGAGCACTTCATCGCTGACCCCACTGACAATCTGCAGGAAGGTGTGGCGGGAACAGTTCGTGCGGGTGACATTCAGCCTCTGGCGCAGACCCACTTCCCACTCTGTATGCGCCAGATTGATGTTCACCTTCGACGTGAAGGTCACTTGAAACACCACGGCCGCTTCACCTACGGTTTGTTCCTCAAAGCGATTGGCCTCTCACTCGAAGATTCCATGGCCCTCTTCTCCACACTCATGACACAGAAGGGGGGTGGGGGCTCCGCCGAGGCCTTTGCGAAAACTGCTTATGGATACAACGTGCGGCATAACTACGGTATGGAGGGAAAGAAGACGAGCTACAGTTCAGCATCCTGCGCCACCATCATGGGTCTTCCGGCGGTGGTGGATAAGAACGACTGTCATGGCTGTCCGTTCCGCTTCCGTGATGAGGGTGCATTCCGGGCAATGCTTCAACGTGATCAGAAGAATCCGAAGGGTCAAGGCTTTCCGGATGTGCATCCCACCGCGGCCGACATTGAAGATATTGTGACGGACTGCAAGGGCCAGCATTACACACGCGCATGCTATAAGTACTTCATGGCAACCCATAGTGGAGCACGACGAGATACACTGTTCCGCTCCCCCTTTGAGTACTATACGGTGAGCAGAGAAACGGAGGTGAAGACGGATGGCGTGACGACTTCGGGAGCATCTGAACAACCCAGTGGACGAGTGATTGGCACAAAGGGGCCTTCAGACGAGGTAACTTTGGCAGAGGATGTAGTGCGCCATCGTCCGCAGTTGTAGCGGCCACTGATTTTTACTACTCTCTCACTGGACATCCATCGTTCACTCAAAATGCTGAGGATTCATAGATTTGACAAGAGAGAGAGAGAGCGGACTGCACCACGCCCACATTGTTGATGGTTCCGCCACATAGTTTTCACCCGCTGATCTCAAACGAGTTCCATCATGGTGATTGAACGTAAGCTGTCAGTGTGTCCTCACTTCATATTCTGCTGCCTTCACTCTCCTATAATTGCTTTGATCAACACACAAAGGACTTGGTTTCTCGTCACATCGTCATCATGCTTAGACGGTCGTGGTTTGCTAGATGTGCGGCGGGGATGGGCGCCGGTATGAACTCAAAGAAGAGCACCGTAGAGGGAGGTGTTCCGCCCAATAGTAGCAGTGCACCACCTGGTGAGAGTGCTGGACGCAAGTTTCGTATCGAAAGCGGGTACACCTCATCCAGCTCTAAGCAGTATGAGGAACGTGGTCAGTTCTTCTCTGCGTTTCTTAGCTTGGGTATTCTCTCACTTGGTTGCACATTCCTCTTCGTACCTCTGTATCGCATGTACTGCGCTCCCACTGGACGTGGAGCAGACCCCAAGTTCTACACCCCAGAAGCAGCCCGTGAGCGAGAGGAGCAGAACAAGCACTATCCCGTACCGAAGAAGCTGCTGAAGGTCCGCTTCTTGAGCGATGTGGGCAACACAATGCCCATTGCCTTTGTGCCGCTCCAGAAGGAGGTGGAGGTTCTGATTGGTGAGCCCTCTCTGGCCTTTTACTCTGCTTACAACCGAAGCAATCGCACCCTTCTCGGAGTGTCTTCCTACACCATCGCCCCACCCGAGGTGACCAACTACCTCAACAAAATTCAGTGCTTTTGCTTCGAAGAGCAACGCTTTAAGCCCCATGAGTTGGTGGAAATGCCTGTCTTCTTCTACATTGATCGTGATTTCCTCAATGATCCCATGGTGAACTGGCTCGATGAGGTCATTGTGAACTACACATTCTTCAACCTGGAGAAGACCAAGGACATCATCTTCCGCTCCAACCCTGGCAGCTAAGAAACACTCTCGTGACTGAGGTGTATGGGCATCTGAACTTTGTTCGACTCAGCAACAGTTTGTGGATGTCTGAGCGAAGTGACACTGTCCATTAGCCTGCGTTTACTCCACGCACCCCCTATAAGGGGAGAGCTGTAGTGGCCACTGAGAAGATTGTCAAGCATCTAGCACTTCCTACCGTTTCGTTCTTGCTTGTTGTGTAGTGTGATTGTGTGACATAGAGACACTTGACTGTGGGCTCAAGTGCTCTGCCTACACATTGGTAGTTTTCTATGGATGCATTCGTCGAGGTTCTCTTGTTCCCGATGAATGCCCTCACAGGCTCCTACCCTCTCTTTTTCATTAATACGCACGCACTTGGTGTAATGGTGGGTGTGACGAAGACGTATGACATTCGAGACAACAACAGCTATCATGCGCTTGACACTCTTTTGGGTGTAGACGGACGTCTTTTCTCACCAAAAAAAATGGTGTTTCGTTCTGGCGTTGATGATGCTTCTTTCTCCCCACTTTGATTCAATAGGCTTCGTGAACAAGGCTTTTGACAAACAACGAATCTTATTCACCCTTCTCCCTTAGGCCTGCGTCATCCGACGTCCAGAAGGCCAAAAAGGTTCATTCTCCTGTCAGCTGTGCTGAATACTTCTTCATCCGACAGCATAAGATATGTCTGTCGTGAAGATTGGCAAGAAGGAGCTCTTCTCCTTTGCTGAGCGCTACTCGAACTGCCCTGTGCGAGAGTACGCCACATTAGCAGATGGCCACATCCTGTGCACCCTCTTTAGCCGTATTTTTCCTACTCTAGCCATTTCACCAGCATCGGATCAGACGTACTCCGTCACACAACGCCGTCAGCGCAACTGGGAGGCCCTCTTCCAGGCCTTTTCTAAACTGCACATTCCCATTCAGTTTCTAGATCCCACAGCTTTGGCAGCCAATGACGCCGATCAAGGCTTTGCCACCTTGGTGTTGTTCTACTTCCTATTTCATCTCACCAAGCGCACCGACTTCACGGCTGAGTTCAAGTGTGACGTCCCAGCCCCTCTGTTGGCCTTCCTCCAATCACTTGACTCACTCACCTCGTTGCTCCTGGGTGAGGCCATTGACTGGTCCTCAATTCCTGACTCTTTGGGCGAAGAAATTCGTTCTTCCCCATCCTTTCACGTTCGCCCAACAGAGGAGGAGAAGCAGGCACGGCGGGCAGTGCGGTGGTATCGAACCCACCATCTTGGCCGACCTGACACGTCCAGTCGCAAGGCCTCGCAATCACCCACTGTTCTCTCCGCCGCTGCTTCGATATCGGCAGCAGCCTCCTCACCCAGGACTAAACCGGCAAGCACTGATTGCACCACAGGAAGCAGCTGGGTGGCTGCGACCCCACGTCGAGTGTCTGGCCGACACAACTTTTACGACGATGACGAGGATAGCGATGCAGCGGAGGAGGTGAAACTTGGAAATCGCAGGAGTGATTGGTCACCATCCAGCAGTTCTCCGGCTGACTTAGCTCACCAACACGAAACATGGGAGCATGAGCCGAGCAGTCTCGGTACGTCAGCTCCACAAGTGGGAGGGTTGTCAGGTAGCATTCACTTAAGCAGCGCCAGCACTTCAAGCAATCGAACACGAGCATTTGATGATGCTGAACGCTCACTGATGTCTGATGCTCACGAGCATCCCTCACATGAATGTGAATCATGTGTGCCGGAAACAACGATGGGATTTACTGCGTGTGGGCTTGAGGATGCGATGCGCTACAAGCGCGAGGCAAAAGCCTACGTGGAGGAGATGGAGGCTCGCCAGGCTGAACTGCAGAAAGTTGCGGCTGAAGAGGTGGCGTACTACCGTGAGCAGTATGAACGAGAGTGCGTGCGTGTGGAGCAACTGACATTTGAGCTGTCCGGCCTCCGAGAACAATACGACGCAGCACTGGAGCAACTCCACGAGCAGAGGGAATCACTCCCACTACCCAATTCATCCCAACTTCACGCGCGTGCAAGGCTAGAAACCATCGCTCAGGGAAGCCTTGCCGCACTGGAGTCGCAGGTGGACGCTCTTCTCGAGGAGGTGACGGATCCGCAGACGGGGGAAGTGGTGGATGTCCATCAACGCTCTAACTTGTTGCATTGCTGGCTTCTGGAGCATCTCATCTCAAATCCCGAGGCACGGTGCCAGGCACAGCAGTGGCTGTGGTCTATCCTTGCAGCCTATCATGTTGTGGAGACACGACTCGTGACAGCAGTTGACGTGATTGATATGGTGATGCCGTCTGCATTGCGTGCGGAGGTGCTCTCTGGAAATGTCCATGATGCGGAAGACGCTGCGAAGGTCGCACATGATCTCCACACGAGAGAACTTTTCAGTTGTCACGAGGTTGAACATGAGCTGCGGCAGCGAGAAAGTACTCTTCGCGCTCAGCTCGTTGACCTTCAACGAAAGACAGCTGATCGAGAGCAGCAATGGCGGTCACTCTGCGCCATGTTGCACGAAGCCGAGCAAACGGCTTTGTCGCTGGTGGATTGCCCCTCCGAGGTGGAACGACGATACATCAGCGACCACCACGCCGAAATTCACGCCGCGATGGAGGACCTCACCGAGGCGCTGCTGGTGCCTGTTACGCTTGATGAGTCGGCGGCCGACGCCACGGAGGCTCACTCGGCGTGCGTCGCCGTCACTGCCGCGCTGCGTTCGCTGGCCGAGGAGAAGCATGCTCTTGAAGTGAAGCTGGCGGGCCTTCACCACAACGGCCGCGTGTCGGAACAGTCGATGCCAATTGAAGAGGCTTCACAGCGCCTGAACCAACAACGACGGTACGAAGCGGAGGAGGTGCAAGCAGTCAATCGTGAGGCGATGGAGGCAACTTCTCCTGATCAGCACAAGGCGTCCCCCTTGAGCTCAGGGCCAACGCCGCCCACCACCGCCAAGTGCGTTCACTCACTCTCACCAATGGGTACATCCTACGACATCGGTAAGGGTGGGGAGCGAGGTTTAACCAGAGCAGATGATGTGCTGCAGGGAACCCCATCCCGCGCATTGTTTCCCTCAGAGGTGAAGGAAACAGAGGGTGACAGACAAGTTCAAAGAGAGCTTGGTTCTGCTACTCTCGTGGCATAAGCTCTGGTAGGTGTCAGGCCAGCACCTCCCCCTCTGCAACGTGTCGGCATAGAGAGAACAAACTTTCATAGACCTGAAGTGAAGGAGAGTACACTTCACGTGCAAAAACAACGCATGACCATCCATGACTCGTGGGATGAGTTCCCGTTCCCAACCTCCTTCCTCCTCTGCATCCATTGTTTCTTCACCTCCAATCTTCAATTGTAACAAGGCTACTTTGTCAAGCCGGCATTTCTCATTCCGTGGAGAGACGTCGGTATCATCATCGGAGAAGACACTCAAACTTTTAGTGATCCACAAACCTTTCGGTGATGCGCTCTGGCGAAGCGACGCGTGAGCATCAGCAGCCTGTGGTTCCACGCCATGCAGGTGACGGTGAACTCCGTGTTTCTGGTCGTGGCAGAGGTATTCAGTTGATCGATCTGGCCTCGGTCTTTGCCAGTCCCGAGGAGAGGTCCATGCTCTCGCTCATCTCTGACTTTGACCTGTCGCGTAATGAAATACAGCTCCTCACCGGACTAGATGCTCTCACCTCTTTGCGCAGGCTGGAAGCCAGCTACAACCACATCACCAAGGTAACGCAACTACCCCTACGATTAACTCAACTACATCTAGCACACAACAAACTTCGGAGTCTGGACGGAATTGCCCAACTCCCTCACTTGCAGGAGCTCGATGTGTCTGCCAATCGCCTTACGAGCTTGGCGGGCCTACGACCAAAGGGCCCACTTCGCATTCTACGGGCGGATGACAATCGACTCACCACAACGATGGGACTTGAAGATCAAGAACATCTGCAGTTTTGCTCGCTGCAGCACAACTTTGTGGAAAGTCTGGATGACTTGCTCTTCCTACGAAGCACACCTGCATTGGAGGTGCTGCACTTGAGTGGGAATCCCGTGACGACGGTGGCGACATACCGTCGGGCTTGTGGGCAACTTCATCGTTCGCTCTTGGCACTGGACGGGGCTCCACTGTTGCGGGATGAGGAAGTGATGCTCGATGGACGCAAAACAGACGTGGATGGGCCGATGCCGCGCCATTGGGCTCCGACTGCGGCCTCTCGCCGTGAACCAACCACATCTTCTCGTGTGCCTACTGCCTCACCCATCCAAGCGGAGATTGGGGGAAGGAATGGAGATGGCCGGGGGTGGGCTCCTGAAGGGGCCATTCAAACACCGCTGCCCAAGCGCAGCGACAGTGGTGACTGCAGTGAAGAGCCGCCACGGAAGACGCGTCTTGCTGCCACACCAGAGTCCATTGAACGTAGTGCGCAAACCGTACACCACTCTGATTGTGACGGTGTCACGCCACCTCAACAGAGGGGAGCAACTATTTCAGCCCGTGGCTCCACAGCCTCAGCGTCAGCAACACCGCGCGTCACGACGGCACCGATGAGGTCATCTCAAACCCCTCGCCAACGCCGCTCTCTACTCTCCACTCCCCGAAGTCACTCACCCATCATCAACAGTTATGCGGAGCACTATCAACACACTCGAGATGGTCAGACAGCGACGATGGAGGATGAGACACTCAGCCGTACGCCGCGACAGTCTTCTTTTGCACACCCTCAGCAATCTGCACCGTCTAATGGAGCGGAAACGCCAATTTCTGCGTGCGCACGACGTCTTCCGTTTGCGCAGACTTCACCAAACACCTCAACTGCCACAGTTGGCGCCTCCGTCTTGACATCTTCTGCAAAGTCTGCTGCCGTGCTCCACGACAGTCTTGTTCTGCAGGAGCAGCTACAGGCAGAGAATCGCATGCTTCGAGCCAGGCTGAAGAAGACAGAATCAGAAATGGGTGAGCTACGCCGGGTGGTATCGGAGCAGTTGCGGGATCTTTCCGCAGCTCGGCTGGAGCGAGACTCCGCCCGTTCGACGGAGGAGGACCTGAGGGCTCAGGTGGAGCGAGCCAAGCGCAGCGTGAAGGCTGCAGGAGTCCACCAACGTGCTGAGGTTCGAACGCTCGAGGAGCAGTACGCTCGCACCAAGACCTTCATGGAGGCACAAATTGCTGACCTGCGTCAGCAGTTGCTTGAGGAACGTCAGAAGGGACGCCGTCGTGCCACGGAGCGCAGCAGCGAACTTCCCCCACGACAACCTTCACCGCACTCTCCGCCGAATCCGTCACCTCCAGCCTGTTGCCATGTTAGTGAGCCAAAGACAGAGGACGATAATCCCGGAGACAATTCCCCCCACACGCCAACGAGGCAACCGTCATTGGAGCAGCGGCTTGAGGGGCGGGGAGAACTGTGGGACATGACCCCCATTTCCCAACTCACAGTCCCAGATGAAAGCCCTCACATGGACGAGGAACACCAGAAGGAGACCGTGAACTTGTCTGCAGCTTCAGCAAGCGGTTCCTCTGCTTCGGAAGGCGTCAGTGCCCAATCACCGCCACAACCAATTCTGAGCGCGGCATCACTGCGTCCACCCCGACATGACGCAGACCGTGCGGTTATGGAGAATGATACTCCTGCTGCTGGAGACCCTTGTGTGGACTCGGCAAAGCTGTTGATGCAGCAGGTGGCCCACCTCTTTGCTAGTGCGCCAGTTGTTGCTGCTGAAGGCAGCTCCGCTACTTCATAGAGATACTTCACATAGAGATGATGGCGTTGACAGGAGCGGAAACAACTTCGCTCATTACGCTATGTGCGTCATCTGCTGCGACTTTTGGAAAAGATTGGAGGTGTGTGAGTATCCACCTCCGTTGCAACTTCACCAGCTTCACTAATGACCATCTCCTAACGGCAGGTTCTGCTCTCCGACTGTTCTCTACCAGTAATTGAAACTTGTTGTGCTACCACCACGACTACTTCCTACTCCTCATGTTTTTGTGTGCTTTTGATTGATGCAGCAGATTAGGCAACTTCGGTGGAGGGATCACCACTGCGTTCTGGCTCTGACTTGTTGCGAGGCTAAAACTCAACCATCTTCACACACACAACACACATACACACAGAAAGCTATTCTTTCACCTCTGCCCTCATCGGTCGTTCTATCCATATGCAACTTGGCCACTATACTCCGACGGAGCTCCCTCCCATTCGCGGACTGCAGATAAAGCCGTCCACGGACCCGCGCCTGTGCGAGCGGATTGAGATAATCGATTCTCGCTGCCTTGCGGTGAAGTACGATGCCAAGTTCTACAACCAGTACGTCCGAAACTTCTCGGAGAGCATCAACCGCGCTGCGTACTACTATGATATGATGGTTGGCAGCCTCTCTTCTCGTTTCGAGCAAGCCGCCAATCCTGAGGAGCTGCGTGTGTATATCCTTACTCTGGGAGTCCTAGAGCCCTACCGCAAGATGGGGATCGGCCGCCGGCTGGTGGAGGATCTGCTCTTGTACATTCACACCGAGTGCCCAGTCCGGGTGTCGGAGGTCTATCTTCATGTGCAGGATGGAACCCCAACACCTGAGTTTTACCGACGTAACAACTTTGAGGTTATTAACACGCTACCCAACTACTACACGGACTTGGAGCAGAAGGAGGCTCTTGTGATGCGCATTATCGTTCCTCAGCCACACCTCGAGAAGAAGAAGAAGTAATCCCCTGCAATGTGTCAGGCTTCATCTCTACAGAAGGGGGAAGCGACCGTGGTGCTTGATCAATCTTCTGCCCCTTACAGGTGAGGTCGCTGTGAGCCAAACGTGGCAGTGATCATTGTAGAGTGGCCTGCTTAACAAGAGCGGTGACGTGCAGAGCTGCATGGTCGTAACTTTTTCGTTTTGTGGCTCGCCCCTATTGATGGGCACTCTGCTCGCTGTTATATCCATGCGGTAACTGTGTTCCAACACCGTGCCTTTTCTTTGATTCTGACACAATGAGATAGCTAGCTGAACTAAGAACGTCAGCATAGAGCTTTTTCTCTTTAGAACACTACATCAACGGCACCTCAGAATGCCCTACTACGCCTCCGGCGAAGGCCGTGACTCGTACATTACTGGAGTGCGTCCATGTGGCAAATACGGAGTTTGGCATGATGTAGCGAAGCGCCGCGACAACCTCCCAGACAACATGTACAGTATGCTGCGCGATGAGGTTGAGCGCGAACACCGGCTGCGCAATGACGCAGAAGAAGCTCGGGCACGGGCCCATCAGGAGTACTTTTCTGGCCACTGCTCCAAAAAGATGGCGGGTGGCACAGCGGGGGACGAGAAGCGAGCCATGAAACAGCTCGAGGAACTCACCCGGACTTCAGAGCGCCACGACGCGTTGGTTGAGCTGTACCGACGTGAGATGGAAGCTTGGGATATCCCACTGGGAGAGCGCGCGTTGGCCTCACTGCGCCCGTAAGAAGGAACGGCTTGCTTTTTCCATTGGGGGAGGGGGGGGGGCGGTGCACTGACAGACACAAGAGGCGGCTATCCTCATTGCCTTCAGTCACATTGCCCCTACGTACGTTTCAATGGAGTTGGTTGGGAGGATCTTATTGTAGTGATTCCCGTGAACCATGGCCCACTGTTGGATGTATAGCGCGGCGTCACGCAGTCTCAGATAGCAACCAGTGAGCCCACAGAAGCTTCAGGATTATCCTGTAGCGTATCGCTTTCATTTTTCATCCCTCTAACCTCTACTTCATGTTGTTTTCTGAGCTTAGTTTAGTAGTCGTTGACCGTCTGAGGGTGCCACTCCTCACCGTTCTTCATTAGCCATGGCGAACCCAGCCTCGCACTACTCGCTGGACAGCCTCAAGTCCGTTGGCCTTCTGCCAGCTCAGATTGGACTTTCCCGCCAGCCTCGTCTGCGTCCTCACGTGCGCAATCTCCGTGGTCTGGTTTACCCACTCCCATTCTATGCCATGTGGAGGGGAAACCACGACAAGTACAACTACAATCAGGGCACACCCGCAACCTGGGGTGAAGGTGCCACGAATACCCTCTACCACCAGCACTACACCCACGCCAAGTGTCCGACCGACTACGGCCGCGGCGGACGAGAGTTTTCTTTCTTATCCGTGCGTAAAGGTAAGCTGGTGCGCAAGCCACTACCGGAAGTGCAGTATGTGGCGAAGGATTCCAAGCCTAAGTGGGTCTTCAAGTCATGGCACAACCCGCTCAGCTCGCCCAGCATGTGGGAGCGCGAGGTTCAGTATGAGGAGCACACCCCTCAGCACCTTGGTGCGAAGAGGCCCTTGGCGGTTATTGCCCCCAAGGCTTTTCATCGTCACTTGATTCTCATGCACATGGAGAGGATTACCGTGACGGTGTCGCCCCTGATGTTTGGCTTCGGCCACACCGTTCAAAAGGCTGCGCTGGACTTCTATCGTCGCGCCGTGAGTGCCCGATCTCCCTACCCCAACGATAAAATCTTCTTGTTCTACGCCGTCGACCACATCACTCCAAAGATTGAGGTCACCTGGCTTGATGGGACGGTGTACTCACCTCCTCTGATTGAGGGCGTGACGTCGCAGGACTTGATTCAGATGGTGATGGAGGAGGCGTGGCTTTCTGCTGACCGCATGAACGCAGAGGGACGCGTGCTCAACCCCATCGCTATTGATGATTACAAGTGGGAGGAGCTCATTGTCTTCAAGAAGAAGCGCTCCAAGGAGGCTGGTAAGGGTGGCGCCAAGAAGAAGTAACGCACAATTGTGGTGAGGGCGATCGAAGTATGTTGCTGCGGTTGGTACTCCCTAACCCGACACTCCTTCTCGTCCCTCTGTCCCTTCACAGGCGGTACCCGTGTTTCCCAGGTCTCATCCGTCGTTCCATTGACTGTCCGCGGTTGTTTCCGTTAAAAAAAAGAAGAAGCTACTACATGCTCTCCTATCCTTGGGCAGTTGACGTGACTTCGCTTCTGTGCTCAACAATTGTTCCTTGACTCCCGCTCACAACTCTTCTTTGCGTAGTTACTCTTCACCTGCTGGTGCGACAACCTCAAACTCCCAATTCCACTCCAGGATAGGATCTTTTCCTCACTCAATCGTTGCTGACAATTTCACAATCGATGTCCGCCATAGCCACCATGGATGCTGTGCAGGTGAAGGAGCTCCTGGCAGCACACGACCAGCGCATTGCCTCCATCTTTCAGCACAACGTTCCGGAGCTCGGCCTGCGTAGGATCGATGCAACGGTGCTGCGCTACCTCCTCGTCATGCTCGAAGGCCAGACAGATCCACAGTCCTACCTCCCTGAAGAAGTCATGGAGGAAACGATGAACTGCTTCTTTCAGGAGTTCGAGGTTTTCCCCAACGAGGGAGCGATGCGCGCCGGGTCCAAGGCCATCACTGAGGCCATGGAGCGTGATGGGGTCACGCGTCGTCCATCTGAAGACTCCAACCGTCTTACCAACGCCATCAGCATCGGCCGCCAGTACGAGGAGAATCTCCGTAAAGCAACCATGATGAAGACTGTGGGCAAGGTGGCGGTGGCCAACACCAACGAGGACTGGTCGTGGGAGACGAAGCGTAACGCGGCCAAGGACGTCCGTAAGAAGCGTAAGGAGGATGAAAAGAAGGCCATGCTGGCGGAGGAGTACGAGGAGTTCCTCAAGAAGCGTGGTATCGCCAACGCGTCGGCCATTACCAAGCTCCACCACAAGAGTGAAGGTGCCAGCTTCTCAACCGATATCCGTTGCGAGGACATCCATATTCACATGGGCAAGCAGGTGCTGCTCGACCAGACAGACCTGATTCTCATCACTGGCCACAAGTACGGCTTAATCGGCCGAAATGGTGCGGGTAAGACTACGCTACTCCGCGCTCTGGCAGAGCGAGAGTTGGAAGGCGTAAGCCCCTTCATGCAGATCCTTCACGTGGAGCAGGAGATTGCCGCTGGACACGAGACACCCCTGCAGGTTATTCTATCCACCGATGTGGAGCGTGTGCAGCTTCTGGAAGAGGAGCAGGAGCTGCTGAAGCGTAACGACGATGAGGCCAGCGCGCGCCTGAATGAGGTCTACTCACGCCTTGATGCAATCGATGCTCACAGTGCAGAATCTAAGGCGGCTGCCATTCTTCACGGTCTCAGTTTTACGCGTGAGATGATGACGTGCCCGACCAAGTCCCTCTCTGGTGGTTGGCGCATGCGTGTGGCACTCGCCCGTGCGCTCTTTGTCGAGCCCGATGTCCTGCTGCTCGATGAGCCTACCAACCATTTGGATCTCTTTGCAGTGCTGTGGCTTGAGCAGTTTCTCAAGGACTGGAAGAAGACGCTGGTTGTGGTTTCCCACTCACGTACCTTCCTCAACAATGTGTGTGAGGAGGTGATTCACTTGGTTGGCACGCACCTTACCTACTACACCGGTAACTACGACCAGTTCGAGATCACCCGTGTGGAGCAAATGCGCCAGCAGAAGAAGCAGCATGACTCCCAGGAGAAGAAGCGTGAGCACATTCAGTCCTTCATTGACAAGTTCCGTTACAGCGCTGCACGTGCCAAGATGGCCCAATCACGTATCAAGGCGCTAGAGCGCATGGAGCTCGTGGCAGATGTCGTCACAGACCCGCAGTTTGCCTTTAAGTTTCCTGAGCCAGACTTGGTCTCTGGTGCCTTTATCACCTTGGTGGATTGTGAGTTTGGCTACAAGGCAGGCTCGTGCCTCTTCAAGGACGTCAACTTTGGCCTTGATGAGAACAGCCGTATTGTGCTGGTGGGAGCCAACGGTGTGGGTAAGTCAACTTTCATGAATGTGTGCCGTGGTATTCTGGAGCCCCGCAGCGGAACAGCAGTCCGCAATCAGAAGGTGCGTGTGGCGCACTTTGCTCAGCACCATTTGGAGAGCCTGACGCCTCAGCTTTCTTCTCTGGAGTTCCTGCGGTCGAAGTTCCCGCACATGGAGGATCAGCAGCTTCGCGCACACCTTGGCAGCATGGGCTTGTCCGCTGACCGTGCCTTGCAGCCTATCTACACCCTCAGTGGTGGCCAGAAGTCGCGTCTGGTCCTGGCGTGGATCACCTTCACCAAGCCCCACCTCCTCCTTCTCGATGAGCCGACCAATCACCTGGATATTGACACCGTCAATGCACTCATTGAAGCCTTGCTGGCCTACAAGGGTGGCCTTCTGGTCATTTCCCACGACGAGTACTTCATCACCTCACTGTGCGATGATATCTACGTCTGCGACTCCCAGCGTGTGGCCAAGTTTGAGGGTGACTTCGAGGCCTACCGTGCTTCCATCACGAAGCAGCTGAAGTAGGGCGAGCCGTGAATACCCACAAACACGCCACCATAAGACCAGTGTCGCCCATAAGTTTCGTAATGAATTCACACAATGAATACTGGTTGTTGTTGATCGGTGTGTGGCACTTGATGCGCTGTAGCTGGGGTCAAAATTCTCTCTCTTTCACCTCGTATGACTCATTAGGAAGTGTGGTGCAGATTGCTCTAGTGCTCAATGGCGTCAACAGATAATCAGGCTGAGGAACAGCCTTCTCTGGAGTCTAAGTTGGCTGACCTCATGCGGGCGTTGAAGCAAAACGATTCCGAAAGTTGGCCAGGGAAGCCTCAGAACGCCATCGAGCTGGACTTAACCACGCCATGTGCCACATCCACGTCTTCTGGTGAGGCAGTCGTCTCGGCACACTCCATCAAACCTAATGAGGATCAGAACTCATTGGATGCTCTCATGTCCGCCTACGTCAACGATATTCAGAACATTCGCAATCTGGATGCAAAGCCGTCGTCCACTGAGCAGCAGACAACGGAGGCGGACCCTTCATCTCTGGACTTTGCCAGCCTGCTCAAGAAGCTAGATGAGCTCCCGCCGTTGAAGTAGGGTACACTTGCTGCTTGTGGCGGTTGTAGTACTTCTCAATGACCACAAACGTGTTTTTACCGGAGTCTAAGATGAATGAATGTCATGTGTCTGTCTCAAGGACTATCGATGCACAACTTCTTGCTCTTCTATTCTACGATATGCACCTTGTTCTACAGCCCAACAGACAGAAGAAGGATCGAGCTTTTCTTGGGCTGACTGACGTCAGAACTTGTTCGCTTCGCTCGATTTCACTCGGCACCAGACGTACCGACATTAAAACACCATAGAAACGCACCAATCATTAGATTGAATAGATACAAAAATGAAACAAACGACGCTGTTCTCATTCTTCCCATCTTCAGCGGCAAAGCCTACAGTGAAGTCGTCGACCGACATTGCAGATCATCCTACTTTCGGGTCCACTACTTCTCATTGCCGTAGTTCAGATGCACTTTCATCTGTGAAAGCTGTGGCAGGCTCTCCGGATGGCCGCACTTCCAGCTCCAGCGCCATGGGTGAAGGACTCACTGTTTCTACACCATCAACTGAACGTCGAAGTAGCAACCAGCTCACACATCTAGCTGACCTTTGCGCGCCACTCACTCCGCTCAACATGGAAGCATCTGATTCTGACGACGACATGTGTCTGGGTGATCTCATCTTTGCTTCTGTGGGGGCACCACAGGAGCCTCAGCCCTCTGACAACGCATGTGGAGAGGATGCGGCGTCGATACTTGAGAAACGGTACCGTGGGTGGGCTGAAGCTGTGGAACCTTCTGAAAAACTCAACGCAGATATCTGTGCTGCTTCACCTGTCCTTCTTACACCCGTACCCCATCACTCAACAGTTGCAAAACCGAGTCATCGCCTGGCGCAAACGTTTCTTGATTTTGGGCAAAACAACGCGGATTCCTGCCCCAAGTGCGGAATGCTACACGCTGAAGTGGAGGAGGATCGAGAGCTTCACCGCCGGCTGTGTGGAGCACTTCAGCAGCGCCGCCGCGGCACACCTCAGCGCACATCCTCCAAGAGACCACGTACTTCATCCGCTGCTGCACATGACGCCTTGGACATCACGTCCACGACGGATTGGCTTGCTTCAGATTCGGTGGTGCCATTGCTGGACCGCCTTGTGCAGGAGACTGGCACCTCGTCACGTGGCGCAGAGTCTCGGGCAAGTGCAAAGTGCACCACGAAAATTCCGCTTCCTCAACCAATGCAAGCGCCATCCCAACCCAGCCTCCCTGCTTCTCCATCTCCATTGACCGCCAATCCTTCCATGCTGCGTGTCTACGCCCTACGCTGCGGCACCAACCCCAACGTGTTCATGCTTCAGTTATTGGACGCCCTTCACTTCGCCGAGGCCTCTCTCGACGCGGCGGGGTACTGCGTGGTTATTGTTGTCCATGAACGCACTCAACGGCTCCTGTGCGCTGTGGCGGGACGCCCGTCGACACGTGAACAAGACCCACAACTGGAGCTTCGTCCACGTGCTGATGGACCGCCTACCTGCCATACACGACGTGTTCTTACCTTTTGCGACGTGAACTTCTTGTGGCTGCAGCCACTGGAGATTTTGGCAAAGGTGGTGAGTCACGCGTCAGAGAGCTCGGCTGAGGCGATGGTTACTGCCAAGACGGCCATGAGACGCTTGTTTGGAGGACCGGCGGAGGCCCAACGACGGGTGGAGTGGTGCCAACAACAGGCTCAAGACCTCCAGCGAGGGTCTTTGCACGTTGCACTATCCTCCCTGGCTGGAGAAGTTGTCTATGGGCATCAGCTACAACCGCTGGAGCACTTCTCATTTGCCTCCACAGCAGTTGAGGTTGCATCTGCGATCATTGTACTCAGCTGCTGTCTCAATTGCCCCGTGAACGACGAGGGGGAGGATGAACCGATTCTCTTCATTCATGAAGATGATGAAGCAGAACTTGTTGGTGCTGAGAGGGAGAGCTCTAGTGGGCCATCTTCTCAACGAGATCATGATGAACTGCTTCGACTAAGCGACGTGGAGTCAGATTAGGTCATTGCCCATCAACACTACCAACCTCTTGGTGGACGGCCGTCTCTAGGAGCAAAGCGCTCCTCGCACACGACTTTTTTTGTACCGTTGTTCCTCATCACGAGATACTTCATCCTTGTCACTGCCCTACGTCATTGATACCTTCATTTCCTTCTCATCTCACTCTTCTAGGTGCCAAAAAACGATTCATCGCTTTCCGTTCATAGTTACTCCCCGCTGTTGGGTGCGTCTAATTCTGACTCTACCGCAGTTGTCGCCCGCACAACGAACTTCACGTTACGTCCTTCCATTCCCTAATACTGCGCCAGTACACATAACTCCGTACTTCCGACATCTACACCCCCATTAACATGTACGGCAGTGGCAATCCTTCCCACCACAACATGGGTGGCACCGATCGATGCCTGTTCTTCTCAAAGATGGGTGCGTGCCGCCACGGAGATGGTTGCACCAAGGTTCACGTACGTCCGAGCGCGTCTCAGACGGTTCTCTTCCCCTTCATGTACCCCAACCCCATGGCCGTGGACCACCTCAGCGACCGTGACTGGAGCCAACTGGAGTTCGACAAGAAGTACCTCAAGCGACACTTCCAGAAGTTCTACAAGGATGCGTGGAGGACCTTCATGGAGTTCGGCCGCATCATTGAGCTGCGGGTAGTGAGCAACCTGGGAGATCATCTTCTTGGCAATGTCTACATCCGTTTTGCTGAGCAGGACGTGGCCCAGAAGATCACGACGGACCTCCGTGCGAAGAAGCTCAACGACATCATCGTCCTTCCTGAGCTCTGCCCAGTCACTAACTTTGCGGAGGCCTGCTGCAAGGAGGATTTGGATGGGACGTGTGCCCGTGGAGCGCAGTGCAACTACCTTCACATCATGAAGGTATCCCGAAAGCTGATTGAGAAACTTGAGAAGGAGCAGAACAAGTACTGGAAGAAGATGGAGCGACGGGCTGCGGAGGCCAGCACCTCGAGCCGCCATCGCAAGCGCTCCCGCGATGCAGATGACGCCGGACCATCTGCCTCAGGAGAGCTTTGCCACATCTGCGGCAAGAGTGGCCATCTCTCTAGGGAGTGCCCCATGAAGTAAGAAGAAGGAAAGACTACTGATACGTACCCGCCGTGCGGATGAAGGAGGACGAGACTATTCCGACAGTCATCACATCGTCCTCCCTCCTTCAGCACGCCATTCAACATGCGGGATGATGGGACACCACCCACACACTTGCTTCGGCGCAGCAACCCATTTCGAGGTAAAGATAATGGCATGCGAGAGGGGGAACTATTCTTCTCGTTGCCAGGTGAGGGGCTGTGTAGACCGTTGCAGCTGAGCTCGATGTGCAGCCCCAAGTGTGGTGCTCATAGAGGCTATGCCATCTGGAGTGTGGATGAACTCGTGATTGATGGGAGGGAGATGTGACGAGCGGGTGTCGGTGTGCTGAGCTCCCACAACAGCAGATGCCTCCAGTGGCGTTAAGCTTGAATTCATCGTTAGTGTTCGAAATGTTGTTTGAAGTTGTCGTCAGTGGTAATAAGTGAGAGTGTGGAAGGCATCGCGTGTACTCGGCAGCGCATCAACACTGCAAAGGCTTGAAGCTAGAAGGAACCGTGAAGTCCACTCTGGACAGGTGCACCCTTCGCCACGACCCTTCGCCCTACTCTTTTGTTGGGTTCGACATCCTGGCAGACATACTGATGGCCAAGAGGGCTCTCCATAGGTATTGCAACCCTACAGCGTGGATGGATGGAGGATTGCCCTCCTTCTGCAACATCCGCTCACGGGAGAGGGCGGTGACCGGAGAGTGTGGTGTGGCATGTGATCAGAGAGCAGCAATTCGAGGCTGCTTCTTTCCATATTGACTTGTGTCGGCGTATCCATAACACAAAAAGAAGCACCACGTTTGATGATCTCAGATGAGAAAATGACGCTGGGTGAGACGATTCTCTCTCCAGCTGGTGCTGGTTTCCTACCTGGATTCCAAACATTCGCCTTGTCCTTTCAAACCCATTGCTTACTTCTTCATTGAATTGTTCACATGTATTAGACCCCACCGCATAGCTATCAACCCTCAACCTACAATCTTCTCACACAATCGAACATCTTCTCATGCTGCGCCGAACTTTCCCCGTGGCGTACGCCCTCCTCCGCACCCCTCCCACGGCGAATGAGCCCATGGACAACTTCGAGCCAGGATCAGCCTCAGCCAAAGGTGTGCTCGCTGCATGCCAGTCTCTTCGCCAGCGAACGGTTGACTGCCCCATCATCATCAATGGTGAGCGCTTCAAGACATCCAACTCGTTCAAGCGTACCGCCCCCACCGATCACAGCCAACACCTCGCCACGGGCTACAACGCCACGCCTGAGTTGGCGAAGAAGGCGGTGGAGTCTGCCATCACCGCTGGACGCGAGTGGCGCCAGGTTCCATGGCGCGATCGGGCAGCCATCTTCCTCAAGGCGGCACACCTCCTCTCGACCAAGTACCGCCACGACATGCGGGCAGCCACCATGTTGGGCCAGTCAAAGAACCCATGGCAGGCGGAGATTGATTCAATCGCGGAGTCCTGCGATTTCCTGCGCTACAATGTGCACTTTGCGGAGCAACTGTACCGAGAGCAGCCCCAGACGATCGCCAACTCCGGCTCGTGGAACATGACGGACTACCGGCCGCTCGAGGGCTTTGTCACGGCTGTCACGCCCTTCAACTTCACCGCCATCGCCGCCAACCTGGCGGGTACCCCGGCACTCATGGGCAACTCTGTTGTGTGGAAGCCCTCCCCGGGTGCTATCCTCTCCAACTACCTCATGATGGAGATTTTCGAGGAGGCGGGCCTGCCGCCGGGCGTCATCAACTTTCTGCCATGCGAGCCCTCCGTGATGGATGCGGTGGTCCATAGCGATCCTCGACTGGCGGCTGTGGCCTTCACCGGCTCCACCAAGGTCTTCACGGAGATCAACAAGAACATCTACGGCAGACTTGAGATGTACCGCAACTTCCCCCGCATCACTGGTGAGACGGGAGGTAAGGACTTCCACATTGTTCACCCGTCCGCCGATTTGAAGCATGTGGCGGCGAGCACCATTCGTGGAGCCTTTGAGTATCAGGGTCAGAAGTGCAGCGCCTGCTCCCGGGCATACGTGCCCAAGAGTGTGTGGAAGGAGCTGCGTGAGCTCCTTCTTGCCGCGCAGAAGCAACTCAAGATGGGCCAGCCCGACGATTTCTCCAACTTCATGTGTGCCGTCATTGATGAAGCGGCCTTCAAGAAGAACAAGAAGTACATTGATTTGGCACATGCGGAGTCCAACACCTACACCGTGCTTGCGGGAGGACGCTGTGATAAGAGCAAGGGCTTCTTCATTGAGCCCACCATCATTGAGACGACGGACCCACGTGGCCGTTTGATGACAGAGGAGATCTTTGGACCGGTTCTCACCATCTTCGTCTATGATGACAGCAAGCCAGGGTTCTGGCCGGAGGTGTGCACGCTGGCAGATCAATCAACGGCCTATGGGCTGACTGGAGCGATCTTTTCACGTGACCGCGCCGCAGTGCGTGAGGCGGACCAACTCCTGCGTTACGCGTGCGGCAACTACTACGTCAATGACAAGTGCACCGGTGCTGTGGTGGGACTCCAGCCCTTTGGCGGATCACGCCAGAGCGGGTCCAACGACAAGCCCGGTGGCCCGGCCTTTGTGAGCCGCTTCGTTGCACCACGCTCCGTGAAGGAGACCTTTGACGTGACCCCGGTCATTTCGTATCCCCATCAGCTGCCCGACGTCTACACAATCTAGACTGAGGGCATGCTGCTACCGTACTCCTCTTCCTCCTCCTCCCTCATGGCCGCCCCCCCTCCATATTTTGTGGTGTTTGATCAATGAACTACAGATCGTAGGTTTCTTTTTATGTCGTTATCGTCGTGTGGCCTGGATGCCGATGGCGGCGTATATTGCCTCTGGGCCTATCCTCCACTCCGCGTGCGCTATCCCGTGTCCTATGATTGGGTAGGTAGGTGGGTGGAGGAGCGTGGAAGGCTCAGATTCCTTTGTTGAATTGCTGCCGTGGCATTCTTTCTACTCTCTTCCGACGCACTCCAGCCGCATTTGATTACCAACCACCACCTTCTCGTTGTTTACTGTTATATGTTGTGGGTCGTTGGGTGGATGGCTGGCCGAACGACGGACGGTGAGGGTTGCGATAATGATTCACTCTGTTGATGGATGAATCACTCGAGGCACTGAAATCAGTGGGAGTGGCTGGCGGTCTCTGGAAGGAGCACATGCTGTGGTGGAAAGGAGAGCGTGGGGGAGTGAACTCATGAAGAAACTGCCCCACCTCGTATCACAACGCATACGTGTGAGCCAACCTTCGCAGGCAGCTATGCGCACCCCTTTTTCTTCTTCCATTGTTTTCTTGCTTTCAATTCGAAGGATACGTTGAACCCAACACTTTTGCTCGTGTACTAGCTGGTCTTCTTGTTGTGGGGCTAACATTCAGCGAAGAGCGTTGGAAGCTGATGTTAACATTGAGTGTTAAGGATATCTGCACACATGACGCGAAGTGAGATGACCTATGACCATTGCTCCTCTTTTCTCTTGTGCTCTTCTCTCTTCTTTCCACAGCTTGGTTGGTGACGCCAGCAACTTCCTGTCGAGTAGACGACACTCTCGTCCACTTGTGCTTCACACATTGAGAAGCTCAACGCTGGTGAGTGTGTTCTCTACCCACAAGTACCTAGCATCTACAACACCATCAATCTCTTTGCTTCCTCCCCCTCCACACCCACACCCACACAGACTCCCCCTTCATTTCATTTTCCCCATCCCTTGAGCGTGGCCCGGCGCGTCACTTCTTCTCTCACTCAACACCTTCCACGTTGATTTGCATCGCCCCCAGACGAGAAGATCAATCACTTTCTTTTGTTTCATACGACGCTGGCGACGTGCCCCTTGATTCCATCTTAGTTCCGAGCTACGAATTATGCAGCCCGACGGAAACGGTGCGCCGATCATCTTCGATGTTCCGCCAGCATTCACGGTGGAATCCATCGTTGGTCAGGGATCTTACGGCGCCGTGTGCAAGGCACATTACTGCGGTGATCCCATCGCCCTGAAGAAGATTCCACACTACTCGAAGAGCGAGGACTCCGCTCGTCGTGTGCTTCGTGAGGTTGAGATTCTTCAAAACCTTCAGTTTTGTGAGCAGGTGGTGGGCTGCCGGCTCTTCTTCCGACCCACAAGTAGTGAGAAAGATGTGTACGTGGTGATGGACTACATCCCCTCCGACTTGTCCTCCGTTATCAAAAACAGCAGCATCCCACTTGACGAGAACATCATTCGCTACATCGTCTGCCAGCTCCTCCTCGCCGTTCGCGCCCTCCACAAGTGCCAGGTGCTTCATCGAGACATCAGCACACGGAATATCCTGATTGACTACAACTCACAAATCTTTCTGTGCGACTTCGGTCTCAGCCGCTTCTTTGACCCCGATGAGCAGCTCTCCTTCGGCGTCGTCACGCAGTGGTACCGCGCACCGGAGATCATTCTCGACGCGGAGTACGGCTACGCGAGCGATGTGTGGAGCGTTGGGGTTATTCTTGGTGAATTGCTGCTTCGACGTCACTTGTTCCCAGGTAAGGCCAATGACTCGGCAGATCAGCTCACTCAGATTTTTCAGCTTGTGGGCACCCCAGAGGCTAGTGCGTTCGAGGAGGGCCAGTCATTTGACCGGGCGAGTGTGAACGCCAAGACCTTCGCCCTCGCCTTCATTCAACGCCGGACGACGATGTCCAAGATTGTTCAGCTGCTGTCATCCTCCTTCGTCCTGACAGAGGGCCACACGGACCGTAGTGCACCTCCCCTGGCCGTACAGCTGGCGGAGGAGCTGCTACGCTTTGATCCAGCCAGGCGCCCCTCTGCCGACCAGGCGTTGAAGCATCCGTGGTTCGACAAGTGCCGTGCCTTCATTGATGAGATGGTATCCATCCAAGACAAGGCGGAGGTGGGCACCTTCACACCGCTCCAGGAGCTCAAGTGGCAGGACCTTGTGAACTGCATCGAGGCGACGGTTCCTGAGTTCTCAGAGGATCTGCTCGTGGATGAGGAGGAAGTAGAAACCACAGCGTCGTAGCACTTCTTGGCATGAAGGCGCGTTCTAATCCTTGCACAACATCAACACAACAATTGAAGAGTTTTTCTCTCCAGACAGATCGCCCGGAAACAACAAAAAGAAACAGCCTAAACCAACACGCCGGCCTTCTGTGGCTCGTTGCTCGAGTGAAGGGAAGGCAGAGAATGGGGTGGACGAATGAGCACAGCACCATTGCCACCGCGTACCTGTACTTTGTGCTTCACCTCGTTCTGATCAGTTCCCGCAATTATATCCACCCATTCGCTTTTATTTTGGCCAGCCGACTATAGATGTTGTGGAGCGCACGACATGCCATGTACGTGTTCAAGGCACGCACATGTGTGTGCGATGTATGCCGTGTGATGGCCACACCAGCAACGAATGCCCTGACAAGACTTACCTCCCATCCCTTCCCAATTTCCCTGTTGCCCCACGGGACCCTTTCTTGTTTTTTTTTCCTGTTTCTGTGCCTTCTTCGTTATTTTCATGGTTGCGGTGCTGTCTACATGCTTGCTTTCCCCGACGCGTTTGCCTATGTTGTACAATTTCTCTTCGGCGCATTTCTTGTGTGACCCATCGCGCCACAAAAACACATGTTGTGTGAGGTTTAAGCTACGAGGGCTACTGGCGACTGTAGCTGTCCTCTCAATCCCACTGAACATCAAACAGCGCTCCAGACAGGACAGATAATTCGATGAGGCAGGAAGCCAACCAAGTGTGTGGGTTGAGGTTCTGGGACCATGCCGGGGAGGGAGTGTCTCCTCGGGGGTAGCGAACGTTGTGGCCCCCTGGCAATCGGCGCCTCTCCTTGGAAAGCAAATGAGTGAGTGAGGTACCAAATTCCTCCCGTACTCCTGCTCCTTTGCACTGGGGAGGTTTTCCGTGCTGTGTTTGTCTTCTCATGAAAAAAAAACATGCAGCCGTCGATGGGTACATCGGGCATCTGTGAACGTGGAAATGCTGTCGTAATACTGACGAATCTATTCACTGGGCTGTACTGCGGTGGTTTGGCTGTGCGCGTACCAAGTTCACCTTCTTGCAGATCACTGTCTTCTCTCCCATCTAAACCGTTCTTTAATGTGTGTTTGTATGTATAGCTTTTATTCACAGGTGGAGTGAATCCTAACCTCAGCGGGTTGCTGCACTCCTTGTTGTGTGCTCTTGTGCCAGATCTGAGGAATCAACGTCTGGAGTTGATCAACGGCAAAGAGAGTTTGCATATAGTTCGTTACCCTCATAGTGTTATAGGTTGGCAGCGATGTCCTTTCTACGTCTTTCTGTTGTCCTGCGGGACAAGTCCATGTTCGCGGCAAAGCGACGTGTGATTGTGCCCATTCACCCAACCCCCAACTTCCCCGCCCACCTCATCAAGGCAGCCTTCACGACAGATCCACTCAAGGAGAAGCAGAAGGCCAAGTTCTCCTCTGGCGGGGAGGCAATGCGAGAGGTGCAGGACATCCCCAAAAATCTGGAAGGTGAACGCTCCAGGGCTGAGCTGGCCAACACCGGCGACTCCGAGTTTGCCGCCCTCGTGGAGTTCATTCAGGGCGCTAGCTACGACCAACTCATTTCTGGCCGACGCTTCAAGAAGATCTACGACAAGCTATCCGAGAATGACGATATGTTTGTGTGGCTGTGCCACACCGCCATGGCCGTCCTCAACCCCGGTGACATGCGTTCACGGCTGATTTACAACCACCTCAAAGCCCTCGCGGAGGCCGTGGCGAGTGGAGAGATGACGCAGCGCACAGCCTTTCGCTTCTTTGAATCTGCCGTTCGCAGTCCCGCCTACCGCGAAATCGCCGCCCGACAGCTGGAGAGTGGCGCGGCCACTCGTCTTGCTGGCATCAGTGCCGCGGCCGATGTGATGCGCCGCATGGGTCTCACGCGGCGGCCCATGTCTGCCTACTTTGAGCTCTACCAGCGTATTGTGGAGCGCAGTGAGGCCATGACACCATGGGGCTTTCCACCACTGTTTCAGTTCGAGGAGCGTCTGGCGTTGGAGCCGCGGCTTAAGTTCTTCTCACGTGCTTCTCAGCAGCAGCTTGAGCGACGTCGCAAGGGCAACTTGTTCTCCCCCTACACCGTCCTTCAGAATCGCCGCATCTTCTG
Organism: Jaenimonas drosophilae; assembly: GCA_030849065.1. Classification (NCBI taxonomy): domain Eukaryota; phylum Euglenozoa; class Kinetoplastea; order Trypanosomatida; family Trypanosomatidae; genus Jaenimonas; species Jaenimonas drosophilae. The sequence continues at coordinate 37,547 of JASAON010001583.1, forward strand.
GATTCCCCCGACGTGGAATCGTGCAGGACGTTTTATCGGTCCACACGTCAATCTCTACCCCGGCCTCACCCCAGATTAAGGCTGGATGTTGAGGGCCCTCCTAAAGCAAAGCCAACAGCACAAGGTACCCCGCTTGACAGACCTGTGAATGAAGTTCACCCATGAGGTGCACCACTCTCGATACTAACACATCCAACCACATGTCTTTTGCTCTTTTCAATTCTATCTCTCTCGTGCACATACATTCAGCGATTCTTCATATAAGACGCTGTGTGCGGAAGTTCTGTACTCTTCACCGACTGTACACATTCCACAGGACTGAATTATAAAGAGAACTCATCTCTATACCGCTTCATACTCTGTCCTTGGTGTGCTACTGTCCGTAGAATTATCGGTAGATCTCTGCTCCACACGCCTTGATTTTGCACACGTGTGCTGCAATCCACACCCACCCACCCACCCACACACACACGCGACGTCCCTCTCAACATGGGTCAGTGTATCGCATCGATGGCGGATGGGGCCAACTCCCGCCAAATTGTGTCTAGTGACATGTACCGTGATTATGCAGACTACGGGCTTCAGTGTGCTGCTCTCCCGGGAACTGAGGGGGATAACCACTCACCCATCTACCGCATGTCAAACATGGACTCGGGAGAGTATGAGGACCTCTGCAAACGGTGGTCCTCCAGCAGCTGCGCCAGGTTGATGGAGCAGATGTGCACTGAGCGAAAGGACAAGGTGATGTTGGCTCACCGCAAGATGATCCGCATGGAAAACAAGATCATCGTTGATGAACGCACCAAGAAGGAGAAGTCCATGAACGTGCACATCTTTGATCCTACGCGTATCTCCATCTCCTACGCTGAATTCTGGCGTCGCGTGATTGCCTTCGGCCGTGGCCTGCGGACGCTCGGTGTAGGGAAGGGAGCGAAGGTGGCCCTGTACGAGGAAACGCGCTGGGAGTGGCTGACCTCCATGTTCGGATGCTGGACGCAGGGGATCGTCGTCTCCACCGTCTACGCCAATCTCGGAGAAGACGCACTCATCTACGCCCTGTGTGAGACGGAGTGCCAGGCCATTGTTTGCAACCACAGCAATGTGGAAAAACTTGTGGCCCTCTTTGAGAAGCATGGCTTGGATCAAACCATCATCATCTACCTGGATGAGCTGCCTGCTGGCGTGGATACGAAGGACATGACGGTTGCCAAGTGGAATGACGTGATGACGGCGGGCTCTAGCCGCAAGGGCATGCGGTTTGAAGCTCGCATTCCTCAAGACGAGGAGGCCGTGAAGGAGGATGCGCTCATCATGTATACGAGTGGAACCACTGGCAACCCGAAGGGTGTGGTGCATAGCCATGCCAGCCTCTACTGCGGTGTGATGTCCATCGCCCATCGTGTAGAGGATGTGCTGGGCCCACAGAAGGAGGATGAGTGGTACTGTTCCTACCTCCCCCTCGCCCACATTCTGGAGTTTGCCCTCACCATGGCCCTCCTCCAACGAGGTATGTCGGTTGGCTACGGCAGCCCACGTACACTCACGGACCAGTTTGCCCACCCCCACGGTGACTTCACGGAGTACCGCCCCTTCCTTGTGGCCGCGGTGCCCCGCGTCTATGACACCATCAAAAAGGCAGTGGAGGCCCGCCTGCCGAAGCCTGGCACCTTGAAGCGCACCATTTATGACAACGCCTACCGCAGCCGCCTCAAGGCCCTCCACGAGGGCAATGATACGCCCTACTACAACCGCAAAGTGTTCTCCGTCCCACGTGCGCTGCTCGGGGGCCGAGCGCAGGTGATCTTCTCCGGCGGTGGGCCCCTCTCCGCCTCCACCCAGGAGTTCCTCAATGTTGTGTTTGGCATGGTCTCGCAGGGCTGGGGTCTCACCGAGACCGTCTGCTGCGGTGGCATTCAGCGCCTGGGCAACATGGAGTCAGACTCAGTGGGCCAAATCATCCGCAGTGTGGAGGTGAAGTTGGTGGATACGGAGGAGTTCAAACACACGGACAAGCCCAACCCACGAGGGGAGATCTACGTACGTGGGCCCTTCCTCTTCAAGGGCTACTACAAACAGCCGACCCTCACGCAGGAGGCCATTGATGCTGATGGGTGGTTCCACACTGGAGATGTTGCATCCATCACAGATAGCGGCGCTCTGCGTATTGTGGGCCGCGTGAAGGCCCTTGCAAAGAACGCAAATGGCGAGTACCTCGCCCTGGAGACCCTCGAGAGCATCTACGGCAACAATGAGCTCTGCCTCCCCAACAGCTGCTGCGTACTAGTGAACCCGCACCGCAACTACATCGCCCTCCTTGCCCTTACCAGTGAGGAGCTCGTGGAGGAGTTCAAACGCAAATACCGCATTAGCTGCCCCAAGTTCCCCGAGGCCCTCGAGGACCCCAACTTCCAGCGAGAAGCGCTGAAGAGCTTCCAGAACAGCGCACGTGCCGCTGGCCGACGCCCCTTCGAGGTGATTCAGCAGATCAAACTGTTGAAGGATGAGTGGACTGCCGAGAATGGCGTCCTCACCGCCGCCATGAAGCTGAAACGACGACGCATTGATGAGTGTTATGCGGATGATATCAAGCAGTTGTTTAAGCAGGAGTAGGTGTACGTGTACTCATCCAAATTGTGTCGGATGTGGAACAAGAGATTGGGTGAAAAGCGCAGCGCAGTTGTCCATGGACGCTCTCAGCGCGCACCCCCATCCAATTTGCTTCAACTTTGCCTACATGTGAACGCAGTACGCCATTCATCCCCACACCAGATCTCAAAACTGCGTGGACGGTGCGCGCGTCGTCTTCTCCAACATGGAAGCCCACCATAGTTTGGCCAAACACACTTCACGTTATTTTTCTGCTCGAGCGACTTACCGTTTCTGACTAACTGGGCCTTGTGCTGTGGTGGACGTCACTGGAGATGAGTGCACGTGAGTGAACAGCACCACCGCTCATTCCGAGATTCATCGAACCCCCTCCTCCTCCTCTCACACCCTCATACTCGCGAGGACAGGAAGATCTGTCCGGCCCTCGTGACGGCAACTTTTGTTTTTCATTGGGAGAGCTTTGCCAACGCATCCACATACTTCATCTCTCGATTTTTCTAGGCCATCGACCTCAACGCCACTACTACTCCCCCTCCCCTTTCCAACCAGTTATACATTGCGCCGATACCGTTCATCACTCTTCTCAGATCTTGCAACATGGCCTCGTTCCCTCGACATGTACATTATGTTCGAGGAACGCAGCTGCCCTCTCTTTTTCTTCCCCTTTCCACTTTCTATTACTACTACGATTTGTGTGCTTTTCTTCCCTCAACGGCCGTTGTTGGTGGCCCGCTAACAAACACGCACGCACACACATACAAACATACACACACACACACATACACACACACACACGCGCGCGCTCGCATGCACACATGACGACCTCTGTTCTGAACTTCCTCATAAACCAGAAGAAGATATATCGGTATAGATCGGTGCATTTATCTTTTTTTTGCCATCAGACCAGCAAACGAGCTCGCGTGTATGTGAGTGCTACTGTTGCTGTCCAAGCAAAGCGTGTGTGCGTGTGTGGGGAAGTTGATACCACAGCCTCGCCAAACCCTCTCGGCATCATCTTCTAACCGCCTCCTCTCCTCCACAGGCCCTCTTCCTCTGCCATTATATTCATTATATCACGATGCGATACACGCAAAGAAGATATCCGTCCTGAGAAAGAGGAGCTAAGCCGAACGCCATGAATGAAAAAGCGGTGTTTACGGTGGAGCTCATGGTGCAGGTGTAAATGGAGATGTTCTGTGCGTTCGTGAGGTTGGCCAATTCTGACGGCGCATGCAGGTTTTCCTGTGCGCGTGTGCCGGATGAAAGGCTCATGTGTGCATCACAACAGAGGATGGATACGGCAGATGGCTGGGTCTTCCACACCACCGCCCGGGGTATTTCCCCCCTCTCGTCCTCCTCACAGTTTTTCCTTCTTTTTTTTTTCTCAGTGGACCCTCTACCAACCTTGTGCGCACCCCTCACCCCGACAGTCGTGGTGATTCCACTTTCTTTAGACACTTGCTCGTCCACAAAAAACAACAACATTAATGACGCAAATCTTCACGATGAGAGCATTTCTGCTTCCCCTTCAGGGTTCCATCGCCAACAACGGTGAAAGCTCACTCTGCCTCCTACGCATCATCCCCTTTCTCTGTGGTTGTGTTGTGTGTGTAGGTGTAGTCCGTGATGTTTCGACGAACCTTCTCTCGTCGTTCAAGCACCAGCTTTGCTGGGGGTAGCTTCCAACAACAGACGGATAAGGAGAGCTCACGCATGTATCAGGAGCGCCGCCGCCGACTGCTCTACGATGCGGAGGGCAATCTTCAGCTGGGCGGGTTGGCGATGCTGCTGTACGATGACTTCTCCAAGCCTTTCCTCTATTTTGCAGGAGGGCTGCTGTTGTTCTACGGATACAACCGGCTCATCTTCAAGCTCTCCAAGGATCATGAGGCGAAGGAGGTGGAGCTGGACCGACGTAGTGAGGAACTTGCCCGGCAGAGTGGCAAGGTGCGTTCTGATCGCTACTTGGTGAAGCCCAGTCGGCAGATTGACGACCCAGACTTTCTCAACATTCCATCACACTCTGGAAAGGGTGTCTTTAAGAGCAAGCTCTTTGAGGATGATGAGGCCTCCAACTTTGGCGCGGAGCTCAAGAAAAGCTGAAGCATGGCAGACCCTACCTCCTATCGTGTTGCCAATGCAGATGACAATCTGCACGGATGGAAAGCTCCTCCGTATCACACACGCAACAACAACAACAACAACAAAGGTGTATAACCTGCACCCATACACTGGTTGAGTGCTCTTGGCTAATCATTTTGGTACACGTGTTTCCTTCTTTCACTTCTTGCTCACGTCACTGACGATAGGCATCGCATCCGTCTCTCACCCAGGTAGTTGACCACCCGCTGATGCATCCCAGCTCTCGTTTGATGAGGCACGGCGTTTGTCGGCAGCTTCTCACGCCGCGTGCGTGGCCGTGCCATCACAGCAGCTCAACTCTCAGCCCAACAAGCTGCCGGGCCACGGTGGAGCTCACTGGGGCGTGGAGGTTTCCCCACAGAACGTTCTGCAGCCGTACGCAGCCCAACCTGGCCAATCCACCCTCTCCTCCCTACACCCACGCTAACGCCCTTGGTGCCAACGCTGACGGCGCGTCTTTTCCCTTTTCATTCAATGACGCGCCCCACAGAAACACAGCAGATGCCGATGATGCACAAGGACACACTACTGCAGAGAGCATCTTTGCGGCAACTTTCCCCAACTCACACGCCTACACACACATGCATGGAGCCTCATTGGCGGAGGGTGATGCACATCATCAGGAGCGGTCCACGAATGCTTCTGACACACGGCAAATGGGTGGTGCCTGGGCGGGCTTACGCTCCGCAACGGCTGCTATGGCCGCTGCGGGGGCCGCTGCGTCTGCTCGTGAGCCAGGGAAGACGGGTGCGCAGCAACAACACGAGATGGATGCACAGGAGGAGCAGGCTCAGCTGAACCGTCTCTCTCCACAGCAGCGCGAGGAGCTCGCGGCGTACCGGAAGACCCACGCCGAGTGGGTCGATAAGAACAAACAACTCATTGATGATCGCCATGAGGCATTTCAGATCAAGCAGGCGGCTGAGGAGCTGCGGAAATCGGGCAGCCACACTGCCTCACAGGAAGTAAGTCAGTCCATGCGCTTCTTCCTCTTTGGAGTGATTCCCTTCATGATTTTGGTTGGTTTGGTGCGCTACGCAGACACCATCTTCTTCATGGAGGACCTAAAGAGCATCAACGTTGTGGACTACAACAAGGCCATCAAGGAAGAGGAACGTGAGAAGAAGCGCTAGTACGCACATGGTGGTACGCACACCCACCAATACCCACACTTATCCATGCCGGCGTCTCAAACGTGCATGTTTGAGACATCAAAACAACAACACATGTTATATTGATTTGGTATATATGTTTCCAGGTATTCTGCTCCCTGGGTAGATGGTGGGAGATCGTAATGGTGTGGTGAATCCATCTCTCCCGAAAAACAACGGCGAGCAAGCGCTCTCCCGGCTCCATTCCGGAGAGCGGCTTTTTCTTGGTTGCTGTGGAGTTGGTGTGTGTGCGCCACTCATCACGTGCCGCTTTGTGTGTTTTGACTATCGACTCTGGCTTGACCCTTCTTTGCGTACCACCGGTCAGCTGCCTGTCCGACCAACCCCCTTACTACCTTCATGGTTCAGCCCCCTCTATCTGCATAAAACAAAGCAACCTGCCGATGTTGCTATCCATTCACTCATTCCTTTCTCCCTTCAATCTGCTCATTGCTTTGTGCTTTCGTAGCGTACACACAACATTGTGTAGAGGTGGCACTATACAACACCACCTCCCCCTAACCCTCACACAGAGTACAGAGGAAGCGTTCATCTTGAACCTCACCCTTTCATTCTCTTCTCTGCTATTAGCTTATTGCGTATTCATATCATTGGTGTTTCTTCTTGTTCCGGCAATCTGCACACATCCTCACACCTCCACATACGCTGACAAACAAAATCATATTACGAGATCTTCGCTAACATCCTGCCATCAACGCACCCCCACGAATGAAAAACTGCACAACCAGTAAATCCTACAACAACAACGTACTCATTGATTAACTCCGCACTCGCTCCTCTACCAACGCTAAACAAGAGCGTACATCGCCAACACCACGTTCACCAACACTCTCTTAGAACATGTCCGTGACCCACTGCCAATTTCAGGACTGTGACGTGCAATTCGGATACTTCTCCACCGTCAACACATGCCATGTTTGTCACATCAAAATGTGCTCGAAATGCACAAAATCATCTTCTATTGGCCAGCCCAACAACAAAGCAGTGAACTACTGTATTCGATGCCTCAAATACGTCACGCACAAGGAGCTCACCACACACCACACACCAGCTATCATTGACCATCCTTCGCCACCCACCAACCCTACCCTCTCTTCTACACAGGCACAAACCACTCCTCATCCACTCTCCACCTCCGCACCACAACCAAACAACACCATTGATACAGTAGAATCTGCCTGTGCTGAGCGTGATGCCGCGAAGAAGCAGCTAGCTGAACTGACTGCTTCACAGGAACGGATGCAAACCGATGCTGCCACAAGTGCACAGGATTTGCATGAACGCGTTGAGTCTGCATGTGCTGAGCGTGATGCTGTGAAGCAGCAGCTGACTGAGCAGGTGCAATCCGTAAGTGCCGAACGTGATGCCGCGAAGAAGCAGCTAGCTGAACTGACTGCTGCACAGGAACGGATGCAAACCGATGCTGCCACAAGTGCACAGGATTTGCACGAACGCGTTGAGTCTGCATGTGCTGAGCGTGATGCCGCGAAGAAGCAGCTGTCGGAGCTGGTTGGTGGTAAGAATGGTGAGCTGAATAAGCGGGGTGCGGAGTTGAAGGTGATTGAGCTGGAACTAAGGCGGGCGTTTGGCTGTCTTGAGAAGCGCAAGGAGATGTTGCATGATGTTGTAAGTTCATTTGTGGCGGAGAGTGCTGAGTTGAGTCGTGCAGAGGAAGAGCTGTGGAGTGATGAAGTTGATGGGGAAGAGTCGAAGATGAAGGCGATGGGGCTCCTTGTGAGCCCGAAGTCCAGGGGTGGGGCGAAGGTTGAGGATCGTCTGAAGAGTGAAGATGGCATGCCTAATAAAGGAGGAACGCAACGCATTCAAGGGTCGAAGGATTCTTGTAGGGTACGTGAGGATGGCTTGTTTCAGTCCAAATTTCAGGCGGTGTTGGAGGAGTTTGGTGTGGATATGGATGATTGTGAAGGGGTGGTGTGTGGTGCATCACAGCCTTTGGGCAGTGGCGGTGTTGTTGTTCCAAAGTTGCGCATGGAAGAGGTGTCTGCTGTGCAGCGAGGGAAGAAGCTTGACGTAGCGGCTGGCGCGAAACACACATCTCTGGCGCCATTGGAGGCGAGGGGGTTGGCTGTGAGTGAGGGTAAGCGGCGCGCAGATGAAGATGTTAGAGTTGGCCATTTGGAGCTGGATGCACGCAGTAGTGCGGAGAGCTTGGCTGCTTTTCGGCGTTTGGAGGAGTCTGTGAGGAAGCTTCATGAATCGTAGCTTTGTGATGAGGTGCTTTAATTGTACAACGTGGCTGGATAATGCTGGAATCTGATGCGTGTGAGTTGTGTTGGTGTGAATGTGCCCAGGGGATTCCTCCTTCTCTTCTTCTCGGTGGTCTCGATTTGTCGTAACGTGCGTGCTGCTTGGTGTGTAGGAACCTCTTCCACGAGTGAGGTGTAGAAGACTGGATACTTACCGCTACGGCGCACTCAAAGAAAAGAAAAGTATAGTGAACACGATTTCTGTGTTGCTTGTGTTGCTGAGGTCTTTGCTGAGCCCTGATTTTGTTCGACGTACTTCCCTGACATTTGCTTTCCGTTCGTGAAGGTTTTCAGCTTTTATTCATGACCAAGACGTCTACTTCGGCAAAAGAGGAGCTCTTCCGCGTGGATGCAGCCAGTGGGGATCTCATCTTTCCTGATGCTGCCGCATTTCAGCTGTACGCGATGGAGAAGCAACAGGCCGGGTTGAAGGAGAAGAAGTGTGTGTGCCTCTACATTTACAAAGGCTCTGTGTACGATGCAACGGAGTTTGCTGCAGCACACCCTGGAGGTATGTCTGTCCTGGAGGAGTTCAATGGGAAGGATATCACCGTTACCTTTCATGATGAGTACTACCAACACGGCCACACCGCTAAGGCGCTTAACATGCTTCTGCAATACCGCGTTGGTAGTGTGGAGCGCTGCCTCTCTGGCAACTCCGACCAACGGCAACAGGATGCGGAGTATGAGCAGTATAAGCTGGAGGAGCTCACCGCTTACCCCAAGATGACGGCTACGGATATCACCTACAAGGAGTTCACGATTCGCCGTGATAAGGGTATGCTCTGGCAAGCGGCGTCCCTGCCGCTGGCGCAGTACGAGCACCTCATCAGCACCCCCATCTACGTTCCGTACTGCCGTCTGTTTGACTACTCCTTCTTTGAGATTTTCTCCACGACCAAGTACTGGGTAGTACTGATGCTCTGGACGCCGCTGGTATTCTTCTGGCTCCTTCGAGGCATCTTCATGGATCGCAATGCCGATCAAGTGTACGACCAGACAGGACGGCAGAGCTGGATTCGTCAGCTTGACCGCTTCTTCTACTACCCCAACAACAACCTAATCTTCCCCAGCTACCCAGTTGCTTCTGACAGCTCCATCTCGGAGACTGTCATGAACTCCGTCGCTCAGAACAGCACCAAGTTTTTCAGCAAAACAGCGGCAGGAGCTGGTTTAATGGAGCAGCTTGCTCAGGCTGAGCTCGCGCATACCTCGAGCTACAATGAGTTCAACGTATGGAATGTGGTGGGACTCTTCCTCTTTGGATTTGTCTCGTGGACCTTCATGGAGTACTTTATTCATCGCGTCGTCTTCCATTTTGAGCGGGCCATCCCACGCTCCATCATGGATACCTTCCTCTGCAAGTACCTTCACCTGCTTCTTCATGGCGTACACCACATCATCCCGATGGATCCTGGTCGTCTCGTCTTTCCTCCAGCCCTCTTCGTTGCCACAGCCACCGTGTATTATAACGTTTACAGTCTGGTGCTCCATGGCAGCTTCCGGGACATCTTCATTGCTGGCCAAGTGTCAGGATATTTGGCCTATGACATGACTCACTACTACATTCACCACGTGGAACCGTCGTGGAGCTACTACCGTGATCTGAAGAAGTACCATCACGCGCACCACTACGTGGATGACACAAAGGGCTATGGCATCACCAGCAAGTTCTGGGATCTCATCTTTGGAACGGCATGTAAGAAGTACTAACATCTATATTGTTCAGACGATGAATGTGTGAATTGCAAAAGTCTTGGTGGCTATCCTTTGCGCTGGACTGTACATATTGAGGTCCGGTAGTGGCCACCGCAAACAGCATGGAATGACGCGCGCCGTGATGATTCCTTCCTTAGAGACGAATTGTCCTCCTACGAACGTTATGTGGAGGTGGTTCATGTTTGTGGGCGGATGATCTTCTTATTGGGATCTCCAACCCCCGAGCCGTCCAAGACCTTTGAAGGCTGCGTCTTGCTGGAAGAGGTGGGGTTGGAGCATGCACCGATGAGCGGATTCCGAGGTGCTCAACTCGTATCGACTATGAAGGTATGTTCTTTTTTATTTCTGGAAGGAGAGTTCTTTTTTCTTTCCCCCTTTCCAAATTCTTCAAGTACGGAGGAGACGACGTGTTTCTTCCTCGGCAGCAGAGGGGGTTGGCGAGCAGCATCGCCATGACGCCCCCTGGTGGAGTCCCAGACTTGTGTGCATGTCCTCACCGTGTAGGTCATATCTTGTGCTTGGTCGGCGAACGTTTACTTTGTTCTTCTTTTTTATTTCCTTGCGTTTTCGGGGCAAATGGCAGGGGCAAGAGCCCTCCTATTTCTTGTTCAACCAGCGAGTCGGGGAGATGAAGGTGTACACTCTACAACAGTGGTTGTGGGGTGCCTCTCAGGTGAAGAGAGGGAGTGCTTCGACCCTGTTCGCTAGTATCAAGTCTGTGGGCTGACTTGCTGTGCCGCATGGTTCCGCGTTGGTGTTGAGCTCGTTCCTCGTTCGCAGATTTTGACTGTGATCTCGATTGTGCGCTATGCTACTCTCACCACCCAACCACGTTCGTGGACCCAACTGGTGTTTTCCCACAGCGCAGTTGTTTCAGCTGGTGTCTCTCTAACAGAGGCTACTACTTTCAGCTGCTGCTGCTGCTGCTGATTGTCGGAGTGAACATCACAACACAACACAAAACCGCGAAGTATATAGATTTATCTCTACATCGCCATCAAAAAGAGGACGTTGACGGATGAGACCGCATATGAAAACCAGGACTCGAAAGGCAACAATAGTGGCCAGCGTGGAGGATGTGACGTGCTTCTATTAGAGCTCCGTGAACTTCCGGTGCTCCCATTTCGGATGAATGGGATCAGGCTCTGCAGATGTGCATCCCCTTCTGTTTGTCCATGGATCGTAAACGAGGATGAATGCCATCATTCATCATTCTCCTTCTGACAAGCGTTCCTCTCGCCCTCTCTCTCCATCTATTGATTCTGTGCTTTGCAACACGTGCATCTTTGCTCTTGTAAAAAAAAAAAAGAAACACATTGTGGCGCGTCCAACTAGTGTGAACGTGCTCTCAGCCGACGATGCTCGTGAATAGAGCACTACTGCCTGACTTCCAACCCTCATGGAGGAATTGTGCTTGCTTCGAAAACGTGCTTCTCCGTTTGGTATTATGCCTCTCATCTTCGTTTTTTTTTTGTAGTCAATTAGAGCCACACGTGAAGCACAACCAGAGAGGTTGTGCATTTGCGTGCACCATTTCTGGTAGTTCATCAGATCCATCCAGTCTTGTGGCGAGCAGCATCTACTTTGTGCAAACTAATACGGCGTCCTCGGTGGACTCTTCTCTTCACCCACACATCGTCTTTGGATTTGCTTGCTACGATTGGGTCTTAACCTAGCTTGGTTCATCCCACTAGTCGTTCTTTTGACAGGCGTCTAACGTAGAGATCGAGTCGGTACCTCTTTCATTCGATTGCAAATTATCTCTCCCTCCCTTCTCAGTGAGACGGTTAGTGCTGTTCAAGCAATAACCACCGTTGTTCTCTTTGTGAAGTTGCCTCCCTCTCACAAGTATCCACGGACTGCCCCTGTCGCAGTGCGCTTCTTGTGTTGTTTGTGTAGGTGTGTTTGGAGAAGGACATTTGGTAGATCCGGACGCGCGTCGTTTTCTTTTTCTTTGCTCACGAAAGAGAAAAACAACCAAGAGAGGGTTTAAAGCTACAGCTGAATAAGTGCATATACACACAGGTTGAGGGTAGGAGTCCAGGCTCGCGCTCTGCCGTCAGTTGTTGTGATTGCGTCTCAGGCTTTTAATCCTCTGAAGAAGTTACCAGCTACTGGTGATTTCTTCTCGTTGATTTACTTTATACAATATACACACAGCCACTTTATCACTTTTCCCCCTTCCCACACCTCCTATCTCAGTATCGTCGGCAGATCAACTCCGGCGCGAGAAGATAAGAGGTGGTGTTTAGATTAGTGGCAGTTGTGTATAAAGGCTGTGTGATTGATTGATCTGTTCTGTGCTTTTGATTTCCCTAGAACGAGTTGTTTTGGTTTCCTGTGTATCTTTACGTGTACAGTTGTCCATTGAACCGCCTTGTTGAGCGTGTCAATGATGGCTTCCAAAGGTTGTGGCTGTGCCTTCGTGTTGATGGCGGCTCTCCTTTGCTGCGCCATAGGCGTCAGCGGAAGCCAGGGTGAGGATCCCTTTCGTGCACAACCGTCAACACAGCATGCTGCGGTGAATGAGTTGCTACCCGCCAAGGACGGGCCGAATATGGTGGTTTACCGAGCAGGTAACGACTCCTCATCTGACAAGCTCAAGGGCTACTACATTGGCGCACTCATCATGTTCATTGCTGCCATCATTTTCGTGGTGGCTGCCATTTTGTACTGGTGCTGCTGCTGTGGACCAGACATTCCAGACGACGATGAACCAGCCATGGCCAAGCCAATCCCAAAATCCGCCCCCTTGGTGCAGTCTGTGGATCCATCTCTCAAGTATGCCCCCGAGGATGAGGAGGATGTAACCATCATGATGATCGATATTTGGCAAGGCAATCAGCTGTGGCAGAGCACTCCAGATGCGATGATGCAGTCCGTGGAGTACTACCAGAAGGAAATACAGACCCTCTCTGCCAAACACTTTTGCTACTACACAAAAAGCATCGGTGATGCATGTGTGGTGGCGTGTAGCAACGCGGGAAATGCTGTTGACCTTGCTGTGGATATTCAGCGTACGATGCTCCAACACAAGTGGGAGAAGTCCATTGATGAAGTGTATCACTGCCTAGACAAAGAGCAGGGGGATAACGTCGCTCGCCCCAAGGACTTGTGGAAGGGCCTTCGTGTACGCATCGGCATGAGCACTGGCACTGTCAGCCGGGTGGAGGATCCAGACACACGGAATCCTGATTACATGGGTGAGGTGCGTGTCTCTGCCGCCCGGCTCCTTGTGCTTGGGTCTGGTGGCCAGGTGCTGCTGACGGATGATACCCTTCAAAGCTACACCACCGCACAGAATGAGGGCAAAGGAGGCAAGGGCGACCACAGCATGACGGACCTTGGCTTTCATCTACTCCTGAAGGGAGCGGAGGCCCCTGTGCGTGTGTACCAGCTCGACGGGGTGAATGGCCGGCAGTTTCCACCCATGCGGTCGGTCGGAACGTTGCCAAAGGCGACGAAGGCGGCTCCGGTGACCAAGTCCAAGTCGGCAGACGAAAAGGATGACAAGAAGGACGGCAAGAAGGAGAAGGAGAAGGGCAAGCCCGAGACCAAGAATGAGAAGAGGAACGTAGTCATCCGCCCCAGCAATCAGTACCAACAAGAGGATTTTACAAAGTCAAAGGACCCTCCTGTGGCGTACAAGGTGGCACAGCTCTGCGAGGTATCGTGGCGCTTGGGATTAGAAGAACTTCCTCGCGATGGCATGAGCGACGATGAATATTATGACAAGCTAATGCAGTATATTAAAGACAATACAAAGAAGGTGGATGATGGCGAGGGTGACGACGTCACTTCCATGGTTGACCCTGTGTTGGGCGCGCCAATTGTTGCACCGCCTCCCGCGAACGACCCAGTGAGCGATACAGAATCCACCCGTGGACGTCGCCGCGGGCGAAAGGGAAAACGTGGGTTTGATCTCTTTGCCGATGACAATGACAACACCAAGAAGAAGGGCAAGAAGAAGAAGGGCGGAAAGAACGACAAGGGAGTCGTTAAGTATCTCCACGGTGCGCCAACCATGGCTGGTGATATCGTGAAGAAGTGCTTCCCTGATAGTAACGGCCTTCTGTTTCGAATTACAGACTCTGCATCTGGAAAGTGGGGCTTCTACAACGACACTCTGAGTTACGTCATGAAGGTGAAGATCACGCTAAGCAACAATAGTCAATTTGTCCCATTGGGCACCGCCTCGTTCACACGAGACCCATCCACGGGAAAGCAGGTGGGCGAGCTCGTCATTCACCCACTGAAAACAGAACCCCTCTTGGCAGGTCACATCAACGGCTTTAAGCTGATGTACTCCGCTACCCCACTAAACTCCTTCTCCCAAGTGAATAGCAACAACCGTCCCCCTCTGAATGCCATAGACAACACCATGAAGTAAAATGTGTGGATTCAGAATACCGGAGATGATGCACAAGGCATGGCGAGTAGAAAGAATATCACTCGGCTGGCTTGTACCTGCGAGGTAGTGTTGCGGAGCCCTCACGCGGTTATTCTATCACTGGAAGGAAACCGGCCAACTGGCTGTGAGTTTTTTTGGCCGTATTCCTTCACCCATTTTCACCCCTCGGGAGAGCTGCTGCCTTTCGCGCCTTTGCGGCTGGACTTCATTGTTTCTTGTGTAGCAAGCGCTGTACTCTCTCCACTCATCCTCCCGTTTTATAGCCTTCCATTATGGAGGCATGCCTGTGAGGAGAGGCGCCATTCCACCCCAACCGTGCCCGTCGTCAGCGGTGGTCTGCGGACTGGTGGATGAGCGAGTTTTCTTTTCTTTTCAATTTTTTTCTTTGTGATTTATTACTTTGTTGTGCAAAACATGCATGCTCTCACCCACTTCGGTTGTGGACCGTTGCTTCTACCCTCCACACCCGAATGACTACACTTCACTCTCGATTGTTATCATGTAGTTCTTCCACACTTCAGCGAGAAGTGAACCTCAGCTGCCCACCTCTACAGTGGCTGCAGAATGACCTCTAGAAAAAAAAACCACTGGACAGACTTAATGGAATGATAGTTCTCACGATTTACTGTGGTATTGACGAATGACTATGCAAATCATGTCGCATTTCCTTCTCTTTGCGATTTGCCTTGTAGTAACAATACATTGGTCAACGAACAACTTTGGCTTTGTCGTTGTCCTCGACTCCAGCACGCACACACAACTGGTGCGCTGGGAGTACGACTGCTTCTTACCCCACTCCCACTGTGAGCGCCACACAAAGGCACCACCGGTGGTAGGTACTTTGTTTTTTTAGAGACCCCCCAGGTTGGCGGCGCTAGTCAAATGCCACCAGGTCGTAGATCTAGATACGCACGCGCTCATCCCCCGTGGAGCGGTCCTTGCGGAGGAGCTCAATCACTTCAAGGAGTAATGCTGTGTGTCGTTCTTGGAGTGATTGTGCTGAGCGGTGTTGTCTCGGCACAATCCGCACATGATGTATCGTCCTCATTTAGTTCAACCAATGCCGTGCATTATCTACCGCCGGAGCCCTCTCTCCTTAGCAATGCCACAGTCACAGGTGAAGTTCTGCTACGCCCAGTGCTGAGGTCTCCATCCTCCACCGACTCGGAAAGATCTGACCTTCTTCCTGCCGATGACATGGCCGATGTTGTGAACGTCGTCTTCAAGGGTGAGAAGGGTGTAGTCGATGGCCTGAAAGATTGGCTTGACTCAAAGACTAGCTTATCCATCGTGATGGGAATTTGTGGCGGTATCATTGCCGTTTCCATTGCACTCTTTATTCTGTGCTTTTGCCTCCGCGATCGAGAGGATCTACCCTTTTCATTGCCCTTCATTGGCGAGGGAGATGATGGAGGCGGTGGTGGCGGTGGCGGTGGAGGCAAGATGAAGGTCATCTCCGGCGCGGCGCCAAAGGCAGGAACCTGCAAGCTAACCATGATTGCGTGTGATATTGAGAACTCGTGGATGCTCTGGAATATGAGGCCTGAAACCTTTGAAGAAATTGAGGCGGACTACAAGCGCGAGATGCGCAACTCCTTAATTATGCACAACTGCTTTGAATTCCGGCAAGTGGGCACCATGTTTCTCATCACCTCAAACAGCCCGCTGAGTGCCTTGCAATGGGCGACGGCCATGCAGCAGTACTTCCCTAGCGACACCGCCCAAACCCCACACGTTCGTATGGGCATTCACTTGGCTGAGTGCAAAGTCAAAATTGACAAGAAGACGGGCGACTACGAGATTCAAGGCCCGCTGACGGACATTGCACAACGAACGATGCTAGAGGCGCAGCCCGGCCATGCGTGGGTCACGGAAGCGACGCATGATGCACTGGGTGAGGGAGATTTAGAGGTGATTGACCTTCAAGCCATTGGGGAGAGGGACCTCCCTGGTCTCCGCAAGAGCATTTCAATGTATCAACTTCTCTGCGGCCCAGGCGCTCGTGAGTACGACCCACCAGAGCCGACGAGTCCTGAGGTGGTAAGTCCAGAGGAAAGTGAAGAGCCCGCATCCCCTCAACCAGGCGGGGGGCGCCCGAAGGCCTTGGATGTGCATAAACTCAACAACGAAGATACGCCAAATTTCGAGGACTCCATCTATGGCGGCAAGGCTACGGAGGCGCTGCAGACAAAGAAGTCTCCACCACCAACGGCCCCAACAGAGCCTGCCGAACGACCAAGAAAGGCGCCACCCAAGATAGAACGGAAGATGAAGGTGAGAGGAGAAGTTGGTGATCCAGCAGTGGTGCGATGGAAGAATGCTGCAGGTGAAGTGGATCCAGTTCGTTTCATTCACGGCACTCCATCCATCTCTGGTGATAAGATTCAGCGCTGCTTTGCCGAGGGAAACGGCTTGCTCTTCCGCATCAATGACACTGTGAACGGGAAGTGGGCCTTCTACAACGACACACTCAACTTCAACATGAGAGTTGGAATGACGTGTAGTAAGAACAGTGAGTTCGTGGCACTAGGGTCGGCGAAGTTCACTGAGGATCCGGTGAGTGGGCAGTACATTGGAGAGCTCATCATCCCTCCCCTAAAGACAGAGCCACTGCTAGCTGGTACAGTGGGTCGCTACAAGCTGATGTACTCCGCAGCACCATCTCAGGGATTTGATCCGTCCAAGATTCGCAATCCACTGGATGGTGATGAAGAGCAGAAGCACTCGGCGAGGTGATTGAGGGCCTTTGAGCAGAACCTCCCGTCTATGATGCACGCCGTCGCAAGCTCACTTCTGCTCATGCGCTGGCACATTGTTGGCCTCAGCGCGCTCACCCTTCCTGCTCTTTGTTGTCTTTCTTCTATATTAGAGCCTCTCTGCCTACAACTTGCGTCAATGTGTCGAATTGATGTTGCTGCTTTTATCCCTTTTCGAGTGGCGGGTGGATGAGAGTCAGTGCGGTGCAAGGAGGACGTGCCGTTGAGAGTAGATACTGAAGTGTGGAGCTGACGTGGCAGAGGAGCTGCTCAACGCCACGGTGCGCATGCATGCACACACCTTTTTGACTGGGCTCCTAACCTGCTTAGTGTAGTGTACGTATGGTGCTTATTTTTCTTGTCATACCCTTGTCTATTGATCGACGCCATGAATCGATTGATGTCATTACTGCCATGATAGAACAAGTCGCTGGAGCTTCCTTGATGATGAAGTGCATTGCTGCTCATGTATTTACGTGATTTGAACATTCATTTCCTGAAACGATGTAATTTTTTTCCCTTTGTTGTTCAACAAGCATAGGGTAGAACCTGTAACACTGGAAAGTTCTGATCGTCTTTCTTACCTAGACTTTAGGAATCTGAGAACTCTCCACCGGAGAAGCGAGGGCGAGGGATCTCGCCATCACCATCCGTTGTATTCTTCTTCCGTTCACTGGCCATTTAGCCAACCGTAGAGGGGTGAGGGATTCAGCTTCGCCCCCTTGACTTATACACACTCTCAGCTCACTCCTTATTCAGCATACACCCCCGTCTCATCAGCGGCCGAACACAAGGAGACTGCCAGCAGGTGACGAACCTGATTGACGGCATCATCTTGAGACACTTCTTCTTTCAACGCTTGTGCTTTGTGTAGTGCGGCCCCATAATGACTCACTCACGTAGTATCAATGCACGCTCCAGGCCACAACAACGCTCATGGCGATGGCTGGAATGCCTCATGACCATGTCAGTTCTTCTTCTCATCTCGGTTGTTTCCGCATCGTCGCCAGGTGAGGATGCGCTGCCAACCTTTAGTGCTCCCGATGCAGTGAGACATCAGCCGTCGGTACTTTCCCCCCTTAGTAATGCCACAGCCACAGATGAAGTGCTACTACGCCCAGTGCTGAGGTCTCCATCCTCTACCGACTCGGAAAGATCTGACCTTCTTCCTGCCGATGACATGGCCGATGTTGTGAACATCGTCTTCAAGGGTGAGAAAGGCGTGGTGGACACTATCAAGGACTGGCTGGACACAAAGACTAGCTTATCCATTGTCATGGGTGTTTGTGGCGGTATCATCGCCGTATCCCTCCTCGCCATCATTTGCTGCTGCTGCCATAGCGATCCTGGCCCATCTATTAAGCAGATCGAGGAGGCGAAGCAGAAACTGGCAAATGCACCTGTAGTCGTTGAACCAACTATTGGAAATGGGAAGCTCACTGTCATTGTTTGCGACGTGGAAAACGCAGCGGAGCTGTGGAACCTTAGACCAGACAAGTACGAGTGGGTAGATGCAGCATACAAAAGTGAACTGCGAAATTGCTGCTCCTCCAACAACTGCTTTGAATTGAAGTCGGTTGGATCGCTGTTTATCTTCACGGCCAACCGCCCCGTTGATGGAGTGAAGTTTGCGGCCGCCGTTCAAGACTACTTTCCCAGCGTCAAGGCTGCGGGCAGACTAGTTCCCCGCGTTCGCATTGCTGTGCATCGTGGTGATTGTAAAGTAACGAGGGACGTTAGAACAGGCAAGTATGAATGCACTGGTGCTGCAGTAGAAGGGGCACTTTGGACGATGATTGACACGACCCCAGGCCATGCCTGGGCGACGGAACCGGTGTATGAGGTTCTTACCCCTGAGGAGCTGGAGACGGTGGACCTGCGTGTGGTTGGGGAACGCGCCGTACGAGGCTTGCGCAAGAACTTCAACATGTACGAGGTGTTCACGGCCGGGGGTTCAGTTGGATTCCCGGCTCCGTCCATCGACAGCCCTGTGATGGGCTCTTTGGCCAACACAAAGGCCATGAAGGAATCCCCAGCAGGAGGGCCTAATGACAACCCACTCGCGCGGCCATCATCGTCCAAGTCGGCCATATCACCGAATAGCGACAGCGCGCGATCTCCACGATCCCCACGAACTTCATCCTCACGAAGGAGGAGAGGAGAACAGGCAAATGCCATTCACTATCCTGAGCGCCCCACAAGTGGACGTGGACGTACTGTCGTGCAGATTGACGATCGACCGCGTTCACCGAGTGCCTTCCCACCAACGGAGACGGGCTCTCCTCCTGCACTGCAGCGCTCCAAAGATGGAAAGCTGGTCATTCCACTCTCTCCGAGCCAACTGTTTGGCAGACGTCGCCGCGGAAGCCTGCCGACCGAAGAGCCTTCTCCTGTGGGGAGCCCTGTTCCAACGTCAATTCTGCGGAATAAGGTAAACACCGCCCCGCCTACCCCCACACCCGTCGTCCCGGATGATGGCAAGTTGATTGTGAAGAGCCAACCATTCCCTCCAGACTTGACGGACGAGACCATCCCTGACCATCCATCGCAGATGAATCAAGCACGCATGAAGCACTTCCACTTTGCATTGTACCCGGAAACCTATATGCGCTCGGCCACGGAGATGCCAAATGCCAAATAAGTAGTTGCCCCCCCCTCCCCCCATACACACCGTCGCGTTTGCATGTGTGGATGTGTGCGAGGCGACCCGGACGTGCGAAGAGGAGCGTGGCCGACGTGAATCTAGCCTTTCCTTCTCAAGAATCTGTGGATAATCCTTCGGCTTAGGGAGAAATACACCAGTGTTGCGATTTCAGGAGTTGCTTCACCCTCATTTTTTTTTTGCTTCTTTTTGCTTCTAGAACCATTTGTGGTTGGACCGCCACGACAGATCAATTTTTTTTTTACTTCATCTATTTTCCCCCACATTTTGTACTTCACACCCTTCTCCCTACCACATTTACAGGAAGAGAGGAGCTCACTGTTACGAGCGACGAATGCGATGATGTCAAACTTGCTGTGCCTATGCCGTTGTTCATTCAACATATTGCATCTGGATGTGTTGTACTAATGTGTGCTACAACCTGAAATTTCACTCTCTTTTTTGTACCTTTGCATCGGTAGCTCGGTGTTGTTGTAGATTTATGAGTGACAAGGAGGATCCGTTGGTGCCTCCTCTCAAGGCGCCAGCGCCGCCGCCGGTGGTGACCGCAACGACAGGCCGGAATGGCAGTTTTGCTGCAGACAGCATTGTTAGTGCTCTTAGTGCGGTCCAGCTTGAGGGTTTAGAACACCGCTATGTGGAGGTCCTCCGTGAATTGAATGCGGAGCCCAAACTCCTTCCATTCAAGACAGAGTACGAAAAGATTCATCGGCTACTGAACAAGAGCCACGAGGGTGAAACACGAATTATATCCAAGATTCATGAACTTCGGAACGAGTTGGCTTCCTACCACGCCAAGATTGACAGCGCCATGGAGCTTTCGAAGGGAGATGAGAAGGTGATTGCCAACCTCCATCACAAGCTGGAGGAGGCGTGGGCCACTTCCGACACAGCCCAAGCTCGAGAGAAGGAGAGTCTGGAGCTCATTAAGGTGCTTCAGAAGCAGGTTGCGGATTTGGATGTATTGGTAGAGCAGAGTGCCGGGCTCTCTATGGGGCAAGAAGCCTATCTCCGCGATTTGCTCGCCACAAAAAAGGAACGCGAGGAGGAACACTCGCAATTTTCCATCAAGGTTACTCGTTTGAGCGCGGAGCACCACGAGATCTTGACAAAGCTGCGCAAAATTCAGGAAGAAGATGCGATTGTTCGTTCTGATTTGGAACAACGCATGAGTGCCTATCAGTCCATGTTGGCGGAGCTCGAGAGCCAGCAGAAGGAGCGCCAAGGTAAGGAGCAGAGCGTGCGGGAGTATCGTAGTTCCACTGAAAAGCTAGTCATTGAGCTGGAGAAGCGGCGAGAGCTGACGGAAACACTGGTACACGAGGAAACGAAGCTGCGCAAGGAAGCGGTTGATTTGAATGATCTCGTCGAAAGCTTGATTCGGCAGTTGGATGAGAAACAGCGACGTTTCAAGGCAGAGGCAGACCGCTTGTCGGCCGTGGAGGTGCACAACATGCAGCTCAAGAAGGAGATTCCCAAGAAGCAGACCGTAGTAAAGGAGCGTGAGCGTGAGTTGGCCAAGTCCAAGAAGAATCTAAAGCAGCTCGAATCTACTGCAAAGAATCAGCAGGGAGATCTACAGTCTCTTGTCGACGCGCGTGAGTCGCTGATCCACAAGAACAACGAATACACTAGCCAGATTGACACCCTCCTCATCAAGTTGGCACAGGAGGAGAAGACCGTCCAGGGAATTGAAACGGAGCTCAAGAAGGCCATGAAGGACAAGACACGTACCATTGCCAACAACTCGTCCAAGGAGAACGAACGCGCACAGGTGGAGGGTCAGCGTGTGCTGGAAGAGGGCAAGAGCCGACGTCTTGCACAAGAGTTGGAGGGCTTGCTGACGGAGAATGAAGCTATGCGTAAATCGCTCTTCGAGCTTGAGTTGAAGCAGTCCAAGGAGCTCGGAGCAGCACAGACCGTAATGCTCGACTACCACAAGACGTTGGACCACATCCGTTCTAAGCGGCAGGAAGCCAAGCACCTTCGCGATGTATGTGGGATGCACGAAAAGAAGCAAAAGGTTCAGCAGGAGTTGCTTGAGCGTGTTGTAACTGACCGCAATCGCACCGAAAAGCAGCTCAAGGAGACTGAGACGGAGTGGGGAGATCTCAAGGAGCAACATGGCTCCAAGTTGGAGGAGATTGAGCGCATGAAGAGCGACCTCATCTCTAAGGAAGGAGCACTGTGCCAGCTTCACACAGTCATCAAGCAACTCCAACGCGATACTGCCAATACAGAGCAGCGTGCTAGCCACCTACGTGAAGACTGCAATCATGCCCACAGCCGCATTGAGGCTCTTCAAGCGGAAGCCCACCAGCTCAACCAGGTCATCGCCAACTGTGATGCGGAGAAGATGAAGCAGCAGATGCGACTAAGCTCCATCACGAACGAACGAAATGTGTTGGCGACGCAGCTCATTCGCCGAAACGAAGAGCTCCGCCTGCTCTATGACAAGATCCAGCTACAGCAGAGTGCACTGGACAAGGGAGCCATGGATTATGAGCAACGTGTCAAGGAACTCCTTCAGACGCGAGATAAGCTCCTAGAAACCCGTCTCCGGTGCCGTATCGCACTGGTGCGTTTGCAGTACATGGACCGTTTGAAGCACAAGGAGCTCCGCATGGACAAGGCTCTACTTCGTACTCGCGGCAGAGTGCGCGCGCTCACCGATGAACTGCAGTGCCCGGTAAACGTCCATCGCTGGCGGCAGATGGAAGGAAGTGCTCCCGACCTGTTAGATGGCATTGCAAAGGTTCAAATGCTCCAGCGAAAGGTCCTGGCCAAGTGTGATGAATGCGACTCGAAGAAGCACTTGATATCAGAAAAGGAATCCCAATACGCGTTGTTGCGGAGGAAGTTAGCGCGTCTTCCTGGCCCTGAAGCGGCTGAGGACTTGGCGCTGTTTCACGAAAATCTAGAAAAGCGCGAGGATCAGATTCATGGCATGTCGGATGAGCTTACCGATGTGCAGCAACATGCGGAGGTGCTAGGAGAGGAAGTGCGACAGCTGAACTCAGAACTCCACGAGGTGAAGGGAAAGTACTTTCTTGCCAAGGCCAAACATGAAGCGTTGCGGCGTGAGCGGCTCGCTCTGCGGCAGACATGGGGCGGCACGAGTGCGGTGGCGAACATCGCCATTGCTGCCACCCACGGACCTAGTTCATCCTATCGTGGCGACGGCGATTTGGATTCCCCACCCAACACCGGTGATGGTGCGCAGATGCGTCTTTCTGCTCCCCAGCGCTTCCTCAGCAGCAGCGGTGGCATGCGCATGTCCAACGTCTCTCCGACCACCAGTCAGAGAGTACGAGCCCTTGCTCGTGAGCAGGAGGTGATGAAGGTTCTATCCACTGGACGAGAGGCTCCAAACTACCCACTACAGAAGCCAAAGAACCAACGCCAATTCGTCGGTGGCGGCTTCGCCCTTACACGCTGAGTTGCCGGAGTTCCTTCAACCCCAACGTGCTGCATTCTGTTGTTTGTGTGTGTGTGTGTATGTAAACTAGGAGGGAATGTGATGACTGTATGCAATGGCGGAGATGCCTTGAGGCCTGCATGTAGTCTATCGTGTGCTCCCCATTATGTTCACGCCTGAAAACAAGACGTGGGCGGACTTCAAAGGGGTGCCTGGGTTCCCTCCACATTCCCGTCTTTGCTTTTTGTGAGACCCAGATTGAGGCTCCTCCATCTCCTCTCCCTGAGGAGTGCTGAACTGCACCGCAGTATCTTGTTCTTGTTGCACGTCAACACCGATTCTTTTATTTTTCTATTCCGCTTCACTTTTCTCTACTTCTTGTAGGCAGTGGTGGTGATTAGAGCACAATCCAACCACCAACGCCAATAACACCGTTCTTCACATTTGCTACACGCACCGTGTTTGTAGTGGACGTATGCCTTCAACGGCGATGATAAGTCTTCGACTTACTCCATGCGTTGGAAGACGCAGCCGCGGTTCCATGTGTGCCATCCACGCCTCACGACGAGGGGTGAGTACCATACCCGACGATGGTCGTGGAGTGTTCCAAAACCTTCACGTGAAGGCATTTCCAGTTCGTGCAGCCATTGACGTGGGAACGGGTGGTGTTGCATCTCTCTGCATTGCTCGTGTGGATGCCGCACACATGGCCATTCAAAAGACTCTGTATCAAACACAACTTCCGCTCTTCCTTGATGCTGGGGATATGATCGCTGAGGGTGGAGGGAGCTTTCGGCTCAGTGAAGCCAGCATCATCAACATCATGAACAAGCTACGCATCCTTCATGGTGCCATGCGCCGTGATGCCTATGAAGGACTCAGCGAGCGAGCTGGGGTTCTCTCCTGGCCAGTGTGTGAAGCAACCAATGCGGAGGAACTTGCGGCACGAATTCAACGAGAATTTGGAATCCACATGCTTGTACTTGGAAAGAACTTTCACGCTCATGCGGAGTGGTGCGCGCTACCAAACACAGAAGAGACTAACAGTCCTATCTCTTCTTCACCTCCATCAGTTGATAGTGATGTTGCCAGCGCTGAAGTGAATCGCCGCAAACGTAAACCGTGGCTCAAGAAGCTTGTGAAGGCTAAAGAGTCCCGTCGTGTCCAAAAGAAGCAACTCGTTCCCCAACGCACCTCCGCAATGGGAGCTACCTTCCTTCCTGCTCAAAAGCAGAGCGAGCTCCTTGCCTTCATGGCCGTTGCCTCGATGGCGCATTGTGTTCGTCCACAGCGGATGCTCCTCATTCACGATGACCCAGCACGAGGCCTTTCCATTGTTGGAGCTGACTCAACCACTGCGTTTGATATGCAGGATTTACTGGCTGAGTCTGGCTCGGAAGAAGAACGCCAAGCACTACTGGGACGCGTGAAGTCGTTTGTGGAGGCGGACGGCGAGCCAACCGAAACACTCCACGGACGCAACAACACCACATGCAACACCCGTGCAGAACTCACACCGCTTCCAACGTCTACGTCTAGTGCGCTGGCAGAGCACCGCCTTCCATTAGATGTTGCTGCCGCACATCGACATTGCATTGTGGACGTTCAACGGCGGGCCATGGAGAGCTACTCCAGTACAATGAGTAGTCCCAATCCCCTGCTGGCCAGTGAGTTTAGTGCCCTACGAAGCCTCTTGGCTGGTATGATGGAGCCAACACTGCCGGCGTGGGTGCGTCGGAAGAGCTCCTTGGGTGGTGTCATAGCAGGAACGGGCTATAACGGAAGTATCCTCAATAGCGCAGCGCGGATTGCGCAGAAGACCTCCATTTCTCTACACCATCTTGAGGTTCACTCCCTGCACCACTTTTGTGGCTTGACGGACGTGCTGCTTAGCCAAAACTTTCCGAATCCTCTACAGTTACTCCCCAGTGCAGCACTTTGCTGCGCGCTCATGGATGTGTTGAAGACGCCTCGTGTTCAGTACGTTCCAGAAGTTTCCATCGCTGCCGCATTACTCACACAGCCGCACCTGTGGGCGTATCATCATCAGACTAACATACGTACACGTCTGGCACCACAGCCCTTCTATCGTAGCGCGGCTCATCGAACGTATAGCCGACCAAAGGATCGAACGAATCCCAACGCGGCACCCAATGCTACAGCTGCCACTCACGCGTCATGGGATAGCCTTTCTTACCGCGAGAGTATGAAGGGTACGTAAGGGCTCACAGAGGATATCGGCTTTGGAGTACCTCCACACTGAAGTCGCACCATCACACACATAAGAAATTGGGAAGACATTTCTTTTTGCTCATTTACTTCGCCACAACGTGTTTTGATCTGCTTATGATGAAAGCTACATGTCCGCACCACTCTTCTCCTCTCATCTTCATTACACCACTAAATAGGTAGTCGTGATGGACCAGAATCTTGTCTCTGCATTGGCAGTGGCATCTTTGCTGATTGTATCAACAGTATTGTGGTTTGTGCTGCGATCAACACAATCCTCCACACAGTCGGTGAAGGAGGAGGTTTACACCACGAACCACGGAGACGGAGAGGCCATCTCGGACAGTGAATCCAATGATGATGAAGAGACGGAAGAGGGCGGCCATGCTGCTCAACGTCCGCTGCGTCGGCGCGGGAGGGGTGGAGCACGTGATGCTCCCGCTGAGGAGGACCCCGAGATGGCTGGTTTGAACCGCCTCCAGCGGAAGAAGCTGGAAAAACAACGACTGAAGGAAGAGCGTCGTAAGGCGCTTGAAGATGCCCAGGAGGCTCGGCGTGTGAGGGATTCCACTGACAAGCAAAAAACAGACGAGAGTGAGCGTGCGGAGGCGGAGCGCTTGGCCATGGAGGAGGAGGCGCTGCAGCAACTTCGTGATGAAAAGCGGCAACGTGAGGACGAGGAATACGCCCGATGGGCGGGAGAGATGTCTGTGGAGGCCCGAGGTGAGCTCACGGAGGAGGCACGTCAGCAACGAGAGCTGATTCGAACTTTCTTGTTGGAGCGAGCAGCTGCAGTTCATCAACGTGCGATGCACAAGGCAGAGAGCCGACGACGTGGCACAACGGAGGCCAAGGTCGCTCCATCTAGTGATGCAAACACGGAGGAAGAAGGGGATATGCATGTGCTTGTGCTTCAGAGCACAGCTCGTTCGCTCCATGCGACGGTGGAGAAGTTAGTTCAGGCGATTGAGCAGCTAATGGAGGAGAAGCTACTGAGTGGGGTCTTTGACGAGCGGGGAAAGTACATCTTGATTGATGAGCAGGACTTTGTGGAGATTGCACAGTTTATGCGGATGCGTGGACGTGTATCGGTACACGAACTAGCTCGAGAGTGCAACCGCATCGTGCTGTCCTAGATAGGACGATGGAGTGGATCGCTCTTCCTTCACCTTCAGATGCACACAACACACACACACACACATTGATTTTACACTGGATATCCCACTCCGTTGGTTCTGTCAGCGGGCTAAAATAGCAGCTTCTCTCTTTGCTTCTTTGCACAATCATTTCTTAGGTGTAGCAGTGCTACCCGCCCCGCTCACTCAGCGTGGAGTCGCTCGTCTAGACCAAAGCTTTACCTTCAATTTTCGTTGCATCAGAATTTCTTTTCATCCAACAACAATACGTAGGCACGTGGTCAGTGGACGCTCTCTCACACACCACCCTCTCTTTTCCTTCTCTTCCAGCAATCTATCAACACGTGTGAATGACTGTGGCCTACTGCTTCAACCTTCACATCGCTTAAGCTACAACATCCCTCCACTAGTGCATTTTTTTTGCCCGATTCTCACGCTGCTTTCGAAATTCATCGCCTGAAGGGCGCTTGGGGTTTACGATTGTCTGCCCCCCACACGCAAAGGAAGCACATTCGGGCCGAGGAAACCTCATAGAGCAGCTACTTTTGCGCGTGGATGGGGGTGAGAGAGGACCACCTTTCAGCACCCTCTTGTTTCCTGACGACATGCATCGCACCCATTGCTTGGGCCTTTTTTTCTTTAACTAACCCAGAGGGCGATGCCTGCATCCACGGGCGGCTCTACACCTAAGTTTGTGGTGGAGGTCCCTCGAGCCTCGCCCGCTACCGCGGAGGACCAGCCCGGCCTTCTCCGCCCAAACGGGGAAGATGGTGACAGCGGCCGTCTACGTCTTAAGCTTCCCCAGAGGGACGCGGACGAGCGCTCCGACGATGTCCGGCCGGGCTCCCCGGTGGCCCACCGCGCACACCGCAAGCGCGTTACCATCGCCCCAGTGCCACTGCCGCCCCCAGAAGTGGCGGGGGAGCGGCGGAAGTTGGACGACTCCAACGGGGCCCGTTCGGTGAAGACCTCCTCACCCATCACCATTTTTGGGGTGGAGGCGGATCTTCGGCGGAAGCGCATCAAGAAGGTTAGCCACTACCTCCTCGGCTCCCTCCTCGGGGAGGGTGCCTATGGGGTGGTACGAGATGCATTGAACGTGAATGGGGATGAGGTACAGCGCTGTGCCGTCAAAATCATGTCAGTGAGCATCGGTGTGGTGGAACGACGAGGCACCTCCAACCCAACCCTCAAGCGGACGACCTCGGCGGGTTCGTCGGCCGCAGCAGCCACATTTCGTAATGAGGTTAACAATCTCCAACGTTTTCACTGTCCCTACGTTCTTCGAGCCGTGGACGTCTTCTCCCGCCACGGGAAGGAGTACTTGGTGTTGCCCATTGCCCTATGTAGTGTGGAGCAGCTCCTACGCCACGGCGAAGAGCGTGCTGCCGCTCGGAATGCTGCTGGACCCTCACCCATGGCAGAAGGGTCCCAAGCAACCACAGATAGTGATGATGGAGACGTTGATCTCCACTCCGTCGGCTCCAGCAGCACCGTCTCCACAACCCAAACCGTGGATAGCTACGGTGACGATCGTCATCCACACCGCCGACGACGCGGTACGGGTAGTCCAGGAGGGGCTCTCTCTGCCGCCAGCTCCACAACCAGCACCCCTCAGTTTGTGGTGGCCAACCTCCCTTCCAAGTCCCTGCCCTACTTGGCGCTTCCACCCAGCTCTGCTGGGGATATCGCCCCAACGGGGCTTTCCTCCCTCCTTGTACGTGGCATTCTCTATCAGGTGTTGATGGGAGTTGCTTATCTCCATCAACAAGGTTTGGCGCATCACGACATCAAGCCATCCAATCTGCTTGTCTTCGAGGACGGGACGGTGAAGCTCGGCGACCTTGGCAGTGTGGGCTCAATGTATCGTGATCAAGGTACCCCACTGTTTGCCTCCCCCGAGCTCTGCCGTGTGTTTTACCGCATGAACGATGAAGAGGTGAATGAAAAATCTGTGGATGCGGAGCCAGAGCTTGATGCAGCAGAGGCGTTGCTCCTCTCGCAGCAGCATGACCTGTGGTGCTGCGGCCTAACCCTCTACCGTCTCTTAACAGGTAAGCCCGGTCCGTTGGACGTTCACATATCCTTCCAGAGACAATGGAGCCACTTGGACTACCACCCCCGCACGAGTGATGGGCAGGACGGGGGTGGTGAGGAAAACTACGCAACAA
Source organism: Jaenimonas drosophilae (assembly GCA_030849065.1). Taxonomy (NCBI): domain Eukaryota; phylum Euglenozoa; class Kinetoplastea; order Trypanosomatida; family Trypanosomatidae; genus Jaenimonas; species Jaenimonas drosophilae. Next base: position 66,237 of record JASAON010001583.1, read on the forward strand.
CACGGTTTCAGTTCTACCGACAGCTGGCATCCCATGATGGAACGCTCAAGCTGGATGATGTGCCTGATTGGATTCTCCCCTGCACTGGTGCTGGGGAACCCCAGGGCAAGCAGGATCCTGACAATGGCTTCCCCGTGAATGGCGTACGGCACCTTCTTTCACAGCTTCTTCATTTCGATCCGAAGAAACGCTTCACGGCTGAGCAGGCACTGCGCCATCCGTGGCTGAGCCTCCCTCTTCGGCGGGAGTCTCGTCATCATCGTAAACACCCTCCCCATCATGTGGATCCTTCCGATGGTGCGATGGGGGTTTCTCCCCCAATGCTGTGGACCAACAATGAGGCTGCCAGCCAACCCAAACAAGTTGCCCACGCCATCAACCAGTACGTGGCGCAGCAGGTGGTGGAATCGTCCGCCATCAAGAAGATGGTCTTACGAGACCGCCAGCGTCATCTTCAGTTTGTGGCAGATTGCTGCCAAGTGTTGGGCATTGAGCTACCGCCAGAGATCATTCGTCCACTTGGAAATGAGCCCTTCGAACAGGATGATCCCTACCGGCAGCAGTTTTGCCGAGGATCACAGCTTCGTACAAACACCGCTGCTACACCACAGAGGCGTATGTTTGGCCACCCGAAGCGTATGCCCGTGGGCTGCGTGGACCCAGACCTCTTCCTCACCCGAGACGAGGACAGCTACTACCAGCACAAGAGCGGGAAAATGGAGTTTGACGTGTGTCATTTGCAGGAGTTCCCCCGTAAGGTGAAGCAACTGGAGGCATACCTACACAACGTCGTCCTCATCAAGTGTGGGTACCGCACCAAGGCAGACCCACGGTACGTTGCTGTAGGCCCACCCTCTGTGCTTCCCGCGCCCAGTGTCGCTGCCAACGGCGCGCGTGGAGGTTCCCCGCCCCCGTTGAATCCAGTCACCCCCGCTCGGCCCTCAGTTTCCACGAACCTCCGCACCTCAACCTCACAAATGCGTATTTCTCAACCCATGGCTGATGCCATTCCGGCAACTGGAACGGTGGTGATGGACGACGACGATGACGAGGACCTTGACAGCCAAGAGAACTCTCACAACGTGTCCGTTGCTGCTTCGAGAGATCAGGTGCAACCTCGTGGAGGTAGCCCGACACAGACATCCACGGCCTCTCAACGGGCGAGCACGCAGCGCACACCTACAACGTCGCATAGCGCAAATCGTTCCACAAATGGATCTACACGAGAGCGACGCCGTCAGGCAGCCCCGGCTGATGAACATTCAGAAATGATGAAGGAAAGCTCCAAATGTCTATGTGGCTTGGTGTAGAGAAAGCGCAACGTGCGAGTGCCATGGTGGTTTCCTTCACTCAACCTTTGATTTTTGTGTGGTTGTCTCTTCCTCTTCCCAAACAACTTCATCATTGTGCTTCCATTTGTGTTGACGATGACATTGTGATGAATCACGCGTGAGCGATTTTCTACGTACTTCAGAGCAACTTGAGACTGTTGAACAAAAAGTAAAAAAAAAAACGATACGTTTTTTTTCGCTGTGAAGATTCGTTCGAAAGATTCGTTTGGGATTGCCGTGGTGGCCAACAGTGCACCGGGCATACTGCACCTTTCTCCTGCCTGATTGCCACAACTGCGTTTTCTCATCCCTGTTCTTTGCACACTAGATTTTTGTTGTTCAGCAAGTTAGAACTGAAGACTCCACTCACTGTCCTCGCGTGATTCTCAAAGTATTCATTCCCTTCCCACTGTCATCCCACACATCCACTATCCAACACCGCTTTACTCTACCCCAACAGACTTACAACTCTGATGCAGCAAAGCCGCGAAGAAATGATGGTCGAAGAAGAGCGTCGCCCCTTTGATGTTCAGCAAGGCGAGAAGTTGAAGGGAAGCATCGCCTGCGGCCGCCGTCGTCGTGTGCGCAAGGTTGTGTACTACTACAGTGACTCGGATGAGGAAATGAACCCAATTGCTGAGTGCAATCCAGATAGCTTGACTGACGGTGCCTCCGACGTGGGCCAGCCATGCTGTGGATGCTGCCACCAAAAGAAAGAGGAAGTGTCTCCACACAACCCACGTATTGGCAGCCCCACCCCAATTGGTCTCTATGCCTTCGGTATCACGACCATGCTCTTCAGTGTCCACTTGGCTGGCATCTTCACCATGAACCTCTTCACGGTTGGCATGCTCGTATGGTACGGCGGCGCGGCACAGTTTGTGGCTGGATTCTTTGAACTCATCAATAAGAACACTCTTGGATGCACCTTGTCCACCACGTACGGCGCCTTCTGGATGGCCACGGCAACAACCCTCCTCACACCAGACAACTCCTTTGTTTCTGGAAACGAGTCAAAAGCCTACCTCGGTCTCTTTTTCCTTTTGTGGTTCTTCTTCGCTGGCTCCATGGCCGTTGCTGGACGAAAGCTCCCGCTCATGAACATACTGCTGCTGGTTTGCGTTCCTTTGAACTTTTTGTTGCAATCCATTAGCAACTTCGCCGATATCCCCACGCTTTCCAAGATTGCTGGGTACGAAGGCATCTTCTACTCTGCCTTGGCAATGTATCTCGCTATGGCGTATAGCTTCCAGGATACCCTCGGACACAGTCCGCTTCCTCTGCTTGCCCACACGAACTTCCGCGACATTCGTTGGGAATAGGTCAGTCACACACGCAAACACACACACACACACACAATCCGATTTGCATTTTTTTCTGGTATTGATTCAGTCAAGTAGACATGTGTGATAATGCGCTAACCTCGTCGAGGGAGAGGAACTCCTCGCCATGAGGGAGATCACCTCGATAAACAAAAAAATACGCGCACGTGCACACACGTCATCGCTCTACTTCATTTCCCATCCTCAGAGGAACTACGCACTATGTCGCAAACACACGTAAAGTACCATGACGAAAAGAGCAGTTTCTTTTTTTGGTTTGTTTAATTTGTGCAATGTTTGTGCTGGAATAGGGGTATCTTCACACAAGCTCCTGCTCCTCAACCTCCCCAGATGTCTGCTGACCGGTGCTCTCTTCTTTGATGCTTTACTGGACCCTCCCACCCAAATTGTAGCTCCTCCACACTCAAAAGGATGACCCCCCGTAAGCTTCGGTTTTCCTCTTGGTGAGCTTCTGTGGTGGTACCTCGGAGTGTTTTCTTTGGTGTCATGTCGGGGTAGCTTGGTTAACTGCTCTCTCCTGCTACATGTGCATCACATGAGCTTCGTGGCGTATCTCTCACAGTGGAGTACCCTCAA